>JANHFO010001804.1:288496-311316 GCA_032468095.1 Pareas carinatus
CTTCTCTTAAACTTTCAAAAGACAATACAAAAGGAGAGTGTGGTTAGGGTTGGAATAATAGTTGTGGGTCGCCAGTGACCCAAGAGGACGTGATTTAAATATGTTGGAGTCCGTCTCTTGATTAAAGCTGAAGCCCCTTTGAAATTCTTGCTAGGTCCAAGATTGCTATTTATGAATGCTGTAGACTTACTGTAGGTTCACCCAGTTGTTAGCCATGGTGAATTAAATGCCTTCTGTCACTTACCGATTGCAGGTGTAATGTGACATGAAATAATAAATGGCATTTGGCATTCATCATGGCATGCCATTCATGTCTTGTAAATGCTAATTTAATTTGCCACATTTCACCTCTCAGTACTATAGTTCTGCATCACAATGAGGCTCAGTTGTCCTGACAGGAAAGCTCTATTTTAAGCGTAATCCTATTTTTCATACTCAGTTTTCTACCATAACCTGATAATAGATGCTGAACCCCATTCAAATTGGGGCTTAAGCTGAGTAATGCGGTAAATTCTTTTGCACTTCCTGTTATTTGCCAAACCATTAGAAGTAACAGAATAACAAGAATTGGAAAGGACCTTGGAGATCTTCAGGTCCAGGAGACCCTATACCAGTGATGGCAAAGCTTTTAGAGACCGAATGCCTGGACCAGTTGCGACTAATGAGTCGCGGCTCATGATGTCATCGCCTAGTGCTGCTACTCCTTTCTGAGCATGTGCGTGACCCCTATGTGTGCCACTATCCGATGCTCAGCTTTGGGCTGATGCTGGGGCAACTTGGCTCGTGTGCCAACAGAGAGGGTTTGATGTGCAGCATGTGTGCCATATGTTCTCCACCACTGCCCTATACCATTCCAGAAGTGATTGTTCAGTCTCTTCTTAAAAGCCTCCAGTGATAGAACATCCACAACTTCTGAAGACACTGGTTCATTATTCTCACTGTTAGAAAAATTCTCCTTAGTTCTAGGTCGCTTCTATTCTTGATTAGTTCCCATCCATTGTTTCTGGTCCTGCCTTCTGGTGCACTTTGGAAAATAGGTTGATTCACTCTTCTTTGTCTTCAAATATTGGAACATTGGTATCATGTCACCCCTAGTTCTTTTCTTCACTAGACTAAGGCAAAGGTAAAGGTTCCCCACACACATGCAGGCTAGTTGTGTCTGATAAACCCAATTTCTGCAACGGTTCTTCAAATGTTTTAGCCTCCAGCTCTTTAATCATCTTTGTGGCTCCTTTCTGCACTCTTTCCAGAGTCTCTACATCTTTTTTATAATATGGTGACCAAAATTGGTTGCAATATTCCAAGTGTGGTCTTATCAGGACACTATAAAGCTGTGCCCTTGTTAATGCAACCTAGGATTACATATTTTGGGTGGGGTTTTTTTTGGCTGCTGCCTCACACTGCTAACTTATATTTAAGTGATTGTCAGTTGGATTCAGAGGAGTGCATAGACAAAGGTACAATTCTGGCTTTCCAAATTGCTATTGTACTCAAGATCAGAAGTCCTGCTGGGGAGCAAATCATCATAACGGAGGATGGGGATTTTTGAAAAGAAGGTGGAAAGTCCTCCTCCATCTCTTTCCATGGTACATTTATACATCTGCAAATATTTTCATTAGGACTGCTTTTATTCATTTGTATGCTTTATAATTTTAATTGCATTTCAGTTTAATATCGTCATAACATATGACTTTATTCTATTTAATTATTAGTCCAATTCATTTAGCTGCCTGTTAGCCCCCTAGGCTTAGGACCAATGTTAGGAACAAGCAGATGGTACATGCAGCGAAAAAACGCTGTGGGCTAGAAAGTAGCGATGGTAACCAGTATCACACAGTCCAGTTTTCTAAGTCAACAGTGCAGTTATCATGCACAGTCAAGCAGTCCTTTTACTAACCAAGTTAGCAAGTAGTCTTCATCAGCATTTTCACGAACAAAGTTGGTCAGCAATCTTCAGCGGCAACACACAGGATCAAATACAGAAGCAAAGCAGAGTTGTAGAATATCGAAGGAGAGAGAGAGCTTCTCAGGTCTCATGCTTTTATAATAAGCATCCTGATTCTAAGCAATTAGCATGACTCAGCTAGTCAGCCATTTTGTAAACCAATCAGTTTGGTGCTTTAAGGGACTATTACCCATATATCCCTAACACTGCCCATCTCACCCAAAGTTGATTGGGAGATGCACTGTGCCACCCAGCACCAATCCTCTGAGATGATCCAGATGAATATTACAATCAATGGTATTGAAATATGGCAATTAGCAATAGCAATAGCAAAATACAGTTAAACTGGTTGTGCTAGTCAGTATTTTCCTAAAGAGGAGCATTCTAAGAAGAGATCTGGCAGATGTAGAGGATTAGAGCAGAAGCATAGGTGCCCTCTGGTCGCGCAACAAGGGATGAAATTGTATCACTGCTTAGTGATAAAAACTTACTGCTAATGAAACAAGCCTATCGTTGCTACTACTGCTGCTGCTATATAGGTCAGTGTCTATGTCTCTAGAGCTTCAGACGTTTTTCTAAATGATTGACAATGGATGATTTATAGTTTCTAATCTCCTCTTCTCCCCCTCCCCAAACTCACAACTCCGCTTACTAGTTTTGGTACTAATAAGCTTCTGTGGACACACAGAGCCTCCAGAGCAGGGATCTGCGTAAAGCATAGGAGAGAGGCTTTCAACCTTTTGCAAGCTGCGGACCTCAAAACATGCCGTTGCGACATGGCGGACCCCATCCCCACAAATTCAACTAATTACTAATCAACAATTAATGAATGTCACTTTTTCCACATTTTTCTTGAACTGTCTACGGACCACCCCCCCAGCAACTTGCCACAGACCCCAAGGGGTTCATGGATCTCAGGTTGAAAACCTCTGGTATAGGATACCACTTTCATTTTCAGCTCTTGCCCAACAGTGTATTAGCAAATCACCGCAGATTAGAAAATACAGGCAGTCCTCAATTTATGACCACAATTAGAACTAGATTTTTTTTTGTTAAGTCGCATCCAATTTTATAACTTTTTTTGCCATGATTAAGTGAAACTCTGCAGTTGTTAAGTGAATCGTGCAGTCATTAAGTGGATCCTGGTACCCTCATTGACTTTGCTTGTCGCAAACTGACTGGGAAGGTGGCAAATGGAGATCCCATGGCCCTAGGAAGCTGCAACCATTGTAAATACTGGTTGCTGGTTGCCAAGTGCCTTAATTTTTGGCCACGTGACTCTCAAGTAGTCATGATGGTCATAAGTTCAAGGACTGGTCCAAGTCATTTTTTATGAGCAACGTATCTTTGAATGGTTGCTAAATGAATGGTTGTAAACCAAGGACTATCTGTCATCCTGATCTTTCTTATTGTTCATTTTCTTCCATTTCTTTATGGATCAAAGTAATGCCTTTGAAGCTTTTATAGTTTTGCTTTCTCTGCTGTTTACAGATGCTCAGAGTGTTGTCTTCATCTTGACAGACTGTGCCGGCTTCCTTAATTTATTTTTGTTCCTGGGCATATCTCGTTTGTGCCAGGTTTTGACATTTCAAAATTCTAGGGCTTGTTAGGGATGCCTGAAGGAAATACAATTTGTTTAGCAGCTGTAGCTGAATTTAGGCACAAAAAAGATTGTGGAAGTAAACAGGGATTTTATCCAGCCGTGTCAGTTTAACTGAGTCAGGAAGTTCAGCAAAAATCAAAAAGTTGAGCTAAATGTGACCCTTTAAAAGTTAGTCAAACACATGTTGAGAAGATTGATAAGAGAACAGAACTGACAGCAGCCAGAGCTGCCTCTACATTAATCCAGGATCCTTCAAACTGCTGACACTAATACTAGATGGACCAAGGGTCAAAAAAGATGATAGGTGAAAGGGCCATTGCATTGAAAGGACAATAACAGAGTCTGCTGAAAATGAGGAAGATGGAGAAGGCCTGAGAAACCAATGAATGCTCTGAATCACACCCAGTTTAACAAACGGTGGCACTTCTCCCTCTAAGAGTGGGGCCTAAAACCCCAGATTGGTTTGGGTTATTCTGAATGACCTCCATGTCCATCGGGGCAGCAATGCCACAGGATAGCTAAAGCTAAGAGAAGCATAGAAGCATGAGTTCATAAGAAAAATCTTTTTGGAAGTCTTTTTGGGATCCCTTGTTCCCAAGGAAGTCTATATGCTGGGTGAAGGTCTATTCATACCAGTTGTGCTTTAAAATGCTTGAAGGTTTTGTATAAAACTTGCCATTTTTGAGAAGAGCCCAAAGATGGAAGCAATCTCTGTACTTTACTTTACTTACGCTTTACTTTACTCTGTACTTACTCTTTAATTCTGTCTTGAACCATTGCATTGCTTTTTTGGACTCTGACCTGGTGCGGACTTTGACATGTCTTGCCTTGTGCCTTCTGTACCAGCATTATCTGCCTTTGCTTATTTAAACTTATTTAACTCTCTGCCTGCATTCTGACTGAGTGGGTGAATGTGGAAGCTCATGGATGAGACAGGACAAGTAGCCCTGAAGCAGGGATCTGATGTAGCCAGCAAGATGTGACTTTATTTCTTTTCCTTTGCCAAAGATGGATAAGCAGTGCTTTTGTCGTAAGAAAAAAGGTGCCATAACTCATATCTTGTTAACCTTTTATTTAAAAAATTATATATTCAGCTCTTAACATACATTTAATTTATTGTATTTAAGGCAAAAAAGCTGCTAGAACTATGTTCTGGTTGCGTTCTATGACAAAAAAAGGCATTGTGGACAAGATATATTTTTCTATCAAGATGATTTATTACTTTGTGATTATATTTTATATACCGCTATTGGGAAGCTAAAGATCAATTCCTGGCCATTTTACACAGTATGCAATGCCGGATAGACTATTTTGGCACAAAATATAAACTGAGCCATTTGTTGCATTTTCAAAATGTATCAAAACACCATCCTGAGTCAGATACTCTCCCTGTGCCTATCTGAAAGGCTGCACCAGGTCTAATACAGCGCATCAAAACCTTCACTCCAATACTGGGGAAATCCTTATATTTAGAGGGAGAAGTTTTGTGGGGAATTTGAAGGGGTAAAAATTGTACCTTAGGTATTCATCAGCCAAGGCATTATTTTTATTCCTTTAAAGTCCCCAATCCTCAACTTTGCAAAGCAGGTCCCATATTTTGGTCCCACTCACAGTAAAGTATTCATAAAAAACATGCTAGAAGGCATCAATTGAACCTTGGCTTAATCCAAGGCTGGCCCTGCAATAGATAAACGTGGTTTCCTGGAAATAATAGTGGAGTGTGGGTCAGCTGCCAGATTTGTTTTTTCAAGTCAGGGTTTCTTCAAAGATATGCAATATTACAATAAAGGTTTCTGGGCATAATTGCACTGAGAAGTCATCAGAACTTGATAATGTGTGTGGTTTCTGGCAAAATTATGCTTTGGCTTTGTATTATAGAAATAAGCTGCTAGAAGGAATGCATGGCTGCTTGCTGAAGCTTTCCCTTGACAAAATCTGGTTCATTTTTCTAGTGATTTCTAGGATGCCAGGAAATGCTTCTCCAATGTCATGATAAGAATGTGGAAGCTGGAGGATTCCTGGCTGCAACCACACAAAGGAGAAAACCTTTGAAGAAAACTATTGTGTTTTCCACAGGAAAGATCCACTGTCACGGTCAGTGCAGTCTCAGCACACTTTATAAACAGCAATTCTAAATTAAGCCTCACAGCATTGCCCTTTCTCAGCTAATTAAGTTGCGATCTCCCCTGAGCAATTGCTTCAGCTTTTTCGCCTTCCTAATGAAGAATTCAAGATGCTTCATCAAAGGTCACACAGCTTTTGTCCTCCTCTTCCCAGTTAGCTCTTTGCATTAAAAGTGAGCTCTAAGAGTCCTCTTGAGATAGTTTCTCAATCCAGGTTGGCAAAGTAAGTGACTCGAAAACAGGTCAGAGGCCAGTATTTCCCAAAGATTAAGAATGTTGGGAAGGATGATGTTTTTTTTCTCTGAAAAAAATACTAGCATTTTTCAGTCATTCTGATAGGTGATAAATGCGTAGAAACACATTTGTTCTGTCTGAAAAACAAAAAAAGAGTGCTAGACAAAGGTACAGTTCCACTTTGGCACAAGATGAGTTTCCTGGGAATCGAATGTTATGACTAGAGGCTTGCAACTGGTGAAATCCCAATATGTGCTCCTTGCTTAGAAGCATGAAAAACTGTTTTTTTCCTCTTTGATGCTAACAAGCAAAATGCGCTGGCTCATCCCTTGTTGAAATCAACAAGAATTCTTTATTTCTGTAACACACTCAGAAGAAAACAGCAAGATCCATCTGACCTGTTGCTAACAAACTTGGTCACGTCTATCTATGATCGCTTATGGTTTCTTGCACAGCCATTTTGTTCACTGTAGAAGTAGCTTCCAAAGCAGCTTTTGAGCCTTGTAAAAACACGGTTACTTCTGTAAAAACACGGTTACTTTTGAAAAAACATGGTTACTTTTACAATGAGAAAAGAGGTACTTCCTCTTTGTGCTTCCACTCAGAGGCACCTACAAGTGTGACAAGTGACAAAACTAGCACCATCAGTATTACAACATAAGATCTACAGCATTTGCATATATGTTATGACATCTCATCTACATACTACTAACACTCTCGTCATGACCTTTAACTGAGCAAAAGGGTGCATAATAGGGCAACAGTTTTTCAACTAAGTGTATGGACTAAATTATGTACTAATTTACAAAATATATCCAAAATACAGGACTCATGACTCCTGAGTAAATGAAAATTGGGGAAATTGTGGCCACTTCAGTGTTGTTGGCTGCTGCTGTGCTGCTGCTGTCATGGCCACACTAACTTTATTTTCAATGTTCCGTGGCAGTTTCCCAGCCAGTCTCACAATCCTTTGCTCTCTCTCTCTCTCTCTCTCTCTCTCTCATCCAGTAGCAGTCACTTACCTGCCTGCTAGAAAGGAAAGGGGAGGAAAGGAAAAAAGAAAGGAGGGAGGGAGAGAGGGAGGGAGAGGGAGGGAGGAAACCCTCTGCACTTTTCCTGGTCCATGTTACCCTAAACACAACCCTGCGCCTTCCCCCATGGTCCCTCCTCAACTCATGCAACACTTCTTGTGCACTCCTCAATCTACACTTCTCTTATGCATCCTCCACAACCTATACAGCACCTCTTGAGCAACGCTACATATCCTTACTGACCTGCGCTGTCACTCTACATCATCAATGACCTGCATGATGCCTCTTGTGCATTTCCAAACACCTCCAAGCATGCTTCCCAATCCACATTGATTCTCCTTGTGCCATCCCAGACCAGTTTGGCACTTCTCACTCCTGTGACCCCATGCATAGGGAAGGGAAGGGAAGATTTCTGATGTTCCTGATCAGCTCCCCACAAGGAAACTCAATGGAGAAGCTGACAGGAACTCAGAAGCTGCTCCTAATTTTTTTTTTTGGCCAGTGGTAGTCATTTTATTTCTTTGTTTATGTAAGGAAATATCTCTGAAATGATGAGGCGACAAAGCATGATTATCCAGTAGACATAAAAAAGGGTGTTATGATGAGACCATTTTCATTATTTTGAAGAAAGTTTAAGATCCAGAGAAGATGACAAATCTTTTGAATAGTATGCATAATACTATAAAGGAGTCGTCACTCGTCCATAGCTTAACTTCTTTGTCAGGTGTTTGTGAAAACTCTCATTACTTCACTGGAGTTCCAAAGGTAAATGGATTCCTTAAGCAAGACATATAAGATCTCAAACTCAATCCATGCATTCCTTTCCTACCCGCTTAATCTGGTAAATTCTGATAAGGTGCTTCAACTGGTATCCTTTTCCTCTCTCACTAAGAGTGACTGGGAGTTAGAAACTGCTGGTTTCTTCTCCCTATGCAAGAAAGGATTGTTTTTGAGGATTGCTAAATCATGACATCCATCACCATACCAAATCCCTAGTCCTCTTGCATATGGCATGATTCATTTGTTAATTGCAACAGCCTGTGAATGCACCATGATCCACCTTCTGCAAAGATTCAGGACTGCAGCTCAAACAATGTGTCAACTCATCCATTTAGTCTTGTAAGTATTTGGCTAAGGAAGTGGATATTCTTCTACTCCAAGGGAATTTCTGATCATGATCCTTATTTTTTTTTAGTTCTCCCTACATGCAATATTATGGCTTTAAAATATAGATAATCTGTATCTATAGATAAAAATGTGTATCTGTAGTGCCATCCTGCAAGGATTATAGCTTGCAGAAGAGCAAATATTTTGCATGAAGAAGATCCCAGATAAAATCCTTGGCATCTCCCTTTGGAAGGATTTAAGGCCTTGGCCTGACAGTCCAACCAGATGTTGCCAGATGTTATGGAGTTGCCAGATGGGGAAAACAAGCTGTTTTCCTTTTGTGTCAGACAATTCCCTTCCCAGTTGAAGCAATGGATTCATGTGGATTCTAGATTTCTCATATGGAAATTGAGGTGTCAGTTGTCCAAAAGTACTGTATTATCCCATTTTCATCTATCCGCCAATTTGTCTTTAACTTCAACACAAGAATGGCTTACCTGCCATTAAAAACTGAGCTTTAAGTTTCATTTAATGCCTCATGTCTCTCTTGGCTTTCCTTTTCCATTCATACAAGATCCTTTTGGTTATTTAGTGCACATTTGGAAACGCTGCACATATAGAAGTGTGGTCTACCTCTAAGTGAGATGTTAGGGAAAATAACTCCTTGGCTTATTGGAATGTGAGTCATTCCAGTTGAAAAATGGTCCTAAGTCGCTTTTTCAGTGCTATACAGTATCTTACATGTAGATAAGATACTGAAGTTCACAGCTTTGCATCTCTTGACTCCAGCTTGCCAACATCTGTGGGGAACACTCTTGCAGTCCAAAAACATCTAATTGAGTGGAAGGAAGGAGCAAGGAGAAGGCTGGGCAACCCTTCCCATCTGCTATCACCTACCTCTCTCTCCAATTTCAGAATTTCTAGTACTGAAGTTTATTTTAGTCTTTGATTTGCTTACTTAATTTCTGATGGCAACCAAAGTGAATGAAAACTGTTGATGCAGTCTGAAAACAGTTGATTATGAGCCAAATGCTCTGCAGCTTCCTTTTAGTTGCTGTTTGTTCTGCGAAGCAACAAAGAACCTTTGGTGTACTGTACATATGGTAAGCATTAATGAGCACTTAAGGGGATTTTTGTTGTTCCTTACTGTCATTGTGCTTTTGCCCCGTGTTGTTCTTTCAAGCACACATTTATAATGATAGTTTTTACATTTGTATACCTCAAGTCCTCAATGAGATGACAGAGAAAAATATATGGGAAGGATTCCAGCAAAGCTGCTGCCAAATTTTGGCTGCCTTAATGTGGTATGTAGAAGTATGAAGAGTAAACAGGGCCTCCAAGGGATTGAGGGAAGCTTTCACAGAACGGTGGCTGAATGCTACTACCTGCTGTGTGTCCATTTGCAGTCCTGTGGTCTTTTTTCCATGCTTAGCATTTTTTGCCTGACTTGTGCAAAAGTCAAGATGATAGGACTTTGATCATACCGTCCTGGGTGCTATTTTGACTTTTCTGATCAAATCTTGCAGAACACCTTTGATTCCTCCTATAACAAACTCCCAACATTGGAGGCACCATAGAAAGCGGGGCAGCCATGTTTTGCTGAATGTTAATGTACTCTGCGGAGGCATGATAAAACCAATGTGACCTGTGACAAGATGACTCATGGGAAAGAAACTTCAAAGCCATTATAATCTTTTTCTCTTTCCTCCCACCCACTACACACACATACTTCCTTTGGTCTCAGAGATCAGTAAAATGCAGCTGTCTGGAATTAGGTACATGCACCAAAAGAGAAACACAGATTATACATACAAATGTACACATGCTTGGAAGAAAGAAAACCAAATACATTTAATATTGGCATATTTAATATGGAGACAGATGGGTAGTTTATTATGAAAAATAAATAAAATAAATATATAAAATATATACTCTCCCACTCGATCTCCAGGGTCTCCCCTCTATATGCTTAATTTTTTCACACACACCCCTTGCAGAGGCTTACAATTATTCATTTTGAGGACTGACTCCAAAGATTTATGAGTTATTTAGATTCTGGAGATTAAATATTTCTACTACATTCGATTTGGAATAGAACAAGCAGCTTGTCTATATCCTCAGGCTACAAAAACTGAAATGTATCTGTAATAACATTGCTAGACAGTCATTCTGGCTGCATCAATCTTTGACTTCATAAACATTTTATCCAAATTGGCATGGATGCAAATAATTTTATCTATAAAATATGGTGCTAATTGTTCACAGTGGGCTCTAAGAAATCCAGTAATTGTCTCTGTTGGCTTATATCTAAAGAATGCTTCCTGTTGCTTAAATAAACACATAAATAGTGTTGCTTTGCATTACAAAGAAGTATGTCAGAAGGCAGTTTTCTTCACTGTCAGAGAAAACTTATTTATTTATTTATTATAACAGAGTGACAAGGAATAGAAAACAGAGAAAAAGCTTGGATATTTGTGGTAGTCCTAACACAACAGAGATTGGCAAACAAATTGGGACTGAAACATATTCCAGAGCATTGGTTACACAACATCAGGAGCAACTCAGGAGTGCTAATACAATAGATAGTATATTTACATCTGCAAGCCACTTTATATGAATTTGATAAATAGTAAATAGACTACCTCAACACAAAGTCTATTCAGTCCTTGGATCTCCCAGTGGACACTTCTGATTTCTGCCTAAACTGGATGAAGCATGTTCTCTTTGCTTTGCTACCCACTATCCATAGTACTGCAAAACATTTCTTGCCCGTTTAAAACTTCTTTGAGTTGCAAGATACAACCCTTAATATTTTGTTTCTATGAAACTGAACTCTTGCTACAAAGTTTGCATGGACCTGCAGAGGCACCCAGGAACAAAAGACCAGCCTTTTCAGTATTGCTTAGATTATAATAGTATCAAAATTACAAAGTGGGATGGGAGGAGAAGAAAGGGTTTGTGCTACTATCAAAGAAGAAGATATGGGAAGGAAGAAGAAAGGACATTTGTAAACATCTGGGGAAGCAGAAGAAAGGCAGAGAGATTGGTGTAGAAGGAACAATCCCTGAAAAGGAAAAAAAAGGAACTTGGAAGGTAGGTTCAAATGGAAGCCAATCAGTAAGGTTGGTCTTCCCTTCAAGACAAAAAGCCATTGGGCAGTCTTGTGGTGACCATAGTCTGAGCTGAGGTTAAGTAACATCTGAGAGCAGCATGGGAGGCAAGAACTCAAGCTGCCATGCAGAAATGCCCTAAGACACTCAACTTTGGTTACAAATTGAAATGAATGGCTTAATCCTCCCTGGGAAATAGACCTAAGCTGTTCATTCAATTCGAAAATTATGAGCCGCTTCAAGGTCAATTTTTGATATGAAAAGACACTTCAAGGTGTCTTTTGATAATAGATTCCACATCAGCTCTGCCTTCTATTCTTCACTATCAGAGCTGATCTCTTCAAAACAGAAAGTCCTGAGTTGGAGATGGCAATGAAATATACACTGCACAGGGAAATAGATTTGTACTTCATGGGTATCATCACAGATGGTAGCGTTCTCTAAATCTACAAAAGAAAGAAGTCCCCAGGCAAAGAAGTCCAAGTGGAACTATTCATAACTCTTCCAAAAAAGAGATAACTTCTGAATTAGTTATTTTCGTAGCCAATATAATTATAATTCCTGGGTGGCAATCTGGCAATTTTCTTTAATCAATGAGATTGTTATGAGCAAGCCTCAAGGAAGGAAAAATGGACAGGAGGAGGGTAATATGGGTTGACAATTATTGTCCTATCTGACTTTGGCAATGTATGAAAATTTGAAAATTCTGTAGGTAAGCCACCATTAATGACCATATTGCTCATGACAGATGATAATCACATTGGTAGAGAATCATGTGAAACTTTGCCTGCAGGTGTCTTGTACCATTCCTTTGTCTGTACAGCACAGGATAACAGTGTTAGAATAACTTGATAGTGATATGGACGTTAATATAAATTGAATGAATGAATGAATGAATGAATGAATGAATGAATGAATGAATGAATGAATGAATGAAAAACAACAACAAACAGTGGGTGCCACTGCAGTGTAGACAGCCTCAAATAGTCAATCAGGAAAACACATCAGCAGTGAAGCTGTCATGATTCTGAGTTCAAAAAAGAGATTCCCGTTTCTATCAACTCCCAAACTTTATTATTTGACTGTCCTTTCCTAGTTAAAATTCAAGCTGTGGCATCAAAATAACGTTGATAGGAACAAGTGTATAATGTATGTGTCAACAGGCAATCAATGCATCCAAATGCCTCTGAAACAACAGGATCAGGCTCTTCCAAGGCAGCGTCCTTAAGGTCTCATTATGTGCGGCTTGCATAATATCTGTTGTTTAGTTCATTAAACTGTCAATAGAGGAATACCACAGTGTTCCCTTAAACCACATGAGTAAACTAAATCTGTTGCAAAGCCTTTCCTTCCAAATTAATTTCTTATCTCTGCAAAAGCAGCGTTTTACAAAAAATAAGTGAATTCAGATCGATTTTATCATTTTCTGTAGCCTGGGCAACAAATTAAATTAATTAATTAATTGGACCCTGAGATTTCTTTGCTTATTTTGCAAGAGTCCTGAAACTTGGTCACTGAAGGTTGATTTCCAATTAAATGCTACCATTGTACCAGGGACTATAAGTTATGAATCATTTATTCATGAAATGAAGATCTAGAATTAGCTATGGATTCATGGATTTCTTCCTCTTCTTATGAAATAAATACATATAATTTTCTCCATTCCTTTTTATAAGAGGTGGGAATTGAATGTGAGGTTCACCAAGGAACTTCAACAGTTTATGTTGTATACTTGGTTCAGTAGTCATTGAAGAGTTGGGTTGCTTAAACATGAACAGTTTTATTTTCAATGAACGAACACAAACTAGTCAACACACGGAATCATGATAGAAGCCAGCAATACTGCCGCGCAATAGGCTTATATACAGAATGGCCCCTAGGCAGCAGCCAATGGGCAATTAAGCATTTTCCTGCACCAGTGACCCCTGGAGACAGGGAGTCTGGGCCTGCTCAGACTTCAACTACTCTGGGGCAATGACTAAGCAGAACCATGTTAAGCTTAATACATTACAGTGTAGATGACATCAGGAGGTGGGACTTTAAGTATGCAAATTTTCTTTTCGGATCTCATCAAGTCCTCTTTCCAGAAAACTTCAGCCAACTTCTGTAAACATAATAAAGCTATGCTTTTGTCAGGCCAACCATAATATTAACATGAGCGAAATGACTCCTATAGCTCTGTATTGGTTTGAGCTTCATAATTTCCTTTTCTTTCCTTTGCAAGACAGTTCAAGCAAATTATGAAACTTGTTTTGAATTATACTTCTGTATCTTCTATATCTTTGACTTTGTTTGCATAATGTATGTGACCTACAGCTTTAAAACCAATGGACACTAAAAGCATCATTTTGGATTAATTTGCTAATTTTCCCTACCTGTAATTTACTCCTGTAAACTTTTTTTTAGTATAATCTTCAGTTGTCCCACTTGTAGGTTTACATCTTTGGATAGATCAGAGGCTTATCCTACTACTGGGGCAAATAGACAATTTGAACAGTCTCTGTGTGCCCCGAATCTTTTCCAGAAGCTTGAGGTTCCTCCTGAATATCTATTCAAGTGGTGCAGGGATTCAGAAGAATGGAAATACTGTTGCATGTAGAAACATCTACTTCTTTAGCACTGGACAGAATGACTCGTACTTGGAGTCTATGTATAGTCATGTAATACTGAAGGAATTCATGGGGATGATTCTTCTTTGAATTTATCATCAGAAAGTATTTGTAGTTTGCGGATTCCAGTATCTGCAATAAAAGGTTTAAATAAAGACTTCTCAATGCTTTGCTCTTCACAGGGGTGTACATGGCAAACTAATTCATGAAACATGGATTTTTTAAAAAAATACAAAAAAGCATGACATGACTGCAGCAGCATTGCAATTATTCCTTGGGTTTCCTCTGCTCCATTTTCTCAAATTCCAATCACTATAAATGGAAATGGTTTCAATGGTAGCTGGGTCCTCAGGTGACAATGCATTCATCAAAATGACAAAAGCAGTGTCAAACTCCTTCCTTTTAGGGTATATATGCGGTGTTGTGATGCAAGTAGAAAAGGAGCAGAATTTGTCTGACAACACAACTTGCATTACTCTGACCCTTCCCCTTGTGGTCCCATGAATATTCTTCCCCTATAGCCAAGCTAGCTAGAAATTGGAAATGTTGCAGACTAACATGTCTAGAGCAGAGGATTTCAAACTGGGGTCCGTGACAAGCTGCAAGTTCTGCAGACAGGTTAAGAAAAATTTGAAAAAAGTTCAATTTATATAAAAATTCAATTTATATCCATAAATTGTCGATTAGTAATTGGTTGAATTTATGGAAATGGGGTCCACCATGTAGCAATGACATGTTTTGGGGTCCACAGCTTGTAAAAAGTTGAAAACCTCTGTCCTAGAGGGTCCCAGACTGGGAAAAGGTGACTTAAATTGATAGATAGTTGACAAAACCAATGACATCATCTATCCATTGTAATATAGTATGTGAATCTGAAGGTTGAAAACTAGATCTGTGTTGCAATAATTGAGGCCTTCTTCAATTCCTATTTTCCTTCTTACTTATCCTTCATTCATAGAAATTATTTTCTTCCTGACAGAAATCTTCCCTTTTTAGTCCCAAAATATATGGAAAACTGAATAATGAACAATTCATTATCATTTCATTAGCTCTGAGTTGCCTAAGATGGCTGTTTCATACTGTCTAATGGTTGGGCCAGTTCTGCTCCTTGCTTTTTCATTTCTAGCCCAAATTTCATCCAAGTACTGTATCATTGAGAATTTCTAGAAATGTAGATTTAAAGGAATTATCTCTCTCCCCCCACAAATGGTCATATAGTTAAAAAAATTATTTACCTCAGGCTGTTGGATTTTGTTCTTCTAGTCTAACTTATTTATTGTCAAATATATCATTTCAGGCAAGCTTGCTAAAGTTAGGTTTACAAAGGGATTTGATGTAGTTAATACCTGAGGATTTACACTAAATATTTGCTTTATATATTTTTTGAAAACCAAGTGGCAGAAGATCTGCCTGCACAGTTGCTTTCAGGAAAGCATCATGCTGAACACAAAATCCTTTGAGCTCCAACTGTCTGAGGATTCCACTAAAAAAATCTCTTCCAAATGATAGCTGCCAAAATCTATAAACCCAGGGTTTTTGTAAATGTCATTTTTAAAGGACATTTACTTATTCATGAATGTTCTTACTTGGAAGACAAATTCCTTTGAGGTTTTCCTTTGAAAAAACCTGTATGCTTGAGAATTAGAACAACACCAATCTTTTTAAAAAAATACATAATGGTGTATAGATTTGATTTAGCTGCACAGAATCTCCAACATATCACATTCCATCACATTAATGTTTTACCCAGAGTTGTGTGTTTGCACTGTCTTAAGGCATCTAAACAATGTGCGTGTCTGTGTGAGCCTGTGTGTGTGTGAAGGAAGGATTTGCTATAAGGTGGGATGCCTGAAATGCTTTTCTCTTTCTCAAAACTGACTTTTCTCCTAAAAAGAATGACCTCTTTTTGGTTCCATCACGAATGTTCATGTTTTCCTTTCCTAGTGGAAGGAGAGAAAAGAGAAAGTTTGATAAGAAAGAGAAAACCTGTTAAGAAATATGTCTTGTCGCAAATGTATAACCCTACCTGCTTTAAATCAATTGTTATGTAGCTGCTTTTCCTAGCAAAAAATAATAGCATGTTGGCAATAAATATAGAACGTTGGGACTGAGAAGCTCACAATGATTTAACATTTGGTTTTGATCATTACTTCTACCATCTTGTTAGCTCAGACAGTGACTATAGGAAGATTTCAGGTAGTTAACTATTTCATGTATGACTTAAACAGCCCAGTTTGTAAAGTTTCCAGGTACCTACCTGCAGCTATTGTACCTGGACAAATTGCACTCTCCCTCTTTCCCAAATCTTCTTCTCCCAGAGACAGATGCTTAAAATGTGTCCAACTGATTGTTTTTTCATCAATTGGCACTCACATTGTGGCAGAAAGATGAATCTGATACTGTCAGTCTGAAATCAAGAAAATTGATAATTCTTCTGCAAATAGCTGCTCGTTTCTCAAAGGAACATTTTAAAATTTCTCTGATATGCTTTGAGCATCACTTATAAGCCACTTTCACAGTTCATGGATCAAAATCTAAGCTTTTGACTTCAAGTAAGATTGGGCGAATATAAAACAAGAATTTCCACACAAATCCTAATTTCAAAACTTTGGAAGGTTATACATTCAGAACCTTGTCACACTGCTAGCTTAAATTATTTAAACAACTATCTCTTTCCCTGGAAATCATAGTTTTAAGAGACAGGTATTCCTGCATTCTCACCTGTCATCATTTTTTCCCCTGAAACCAAACTTGTCCCATTGAATTCATTGGGGGTTACCTCTACACATTTAGGACAGCCTTCATTAACTTTCATAATGCATAAACTATGGTGAATTTGTGGCATGGGCTTGCCTCTGTGACATTAAACTATCCACTAGTCTCATTTTTGAGCTAAAATAGGGCACTAATAAAAGCTGGAATGACAAAAAGAAAGACTGTCTCCATAGAAACCTATACATGAAAATGAGTACAGCATGTGGCAGTTTCTCTTGCCTTGTCACCATACCACTAAGGAAACAGTGACTATAAATGAAGAATTGGGGTGTTTTTCTGCCAGAAATATGATTATTCATAAAGAATTACCGTACTATGCCTTTTGATTAAATATGAGTATGTAAGAACTATTACTTTGGAACAGATGTTTCTTTCTCTGGATTCTAACAAAATGAAGTTCGGTTTTTTCCTTTCTCTTAAGGCGTCTTTTCTTGGCCACCTCTCAAGCAGTCTTTACTTACTTATCAGGCCTCTGGTAAGATCTACCTTGCTCCCATTTCAATAGTAAAGAATTTACCTCAGAGCTAAATGGTCGAGTTCTTCATGTTTATGAGCTTGGCTATTTTTTTTGCAGATACTGCATTTCCAAGCCAGGTAACATCATTAATGGCAAAAGAAGTAACAAAAGGAGACATCTATGTTGTAAGGACAGTCACAACCACTATACAGTAGAAGCAGGTAGAAGATTGGCAGCATATATCCATGAACATTGATGGCATCAGAAGACATGAGGGTGATCAATCCCGATCATTTATCCTCTCAGAACATAGACAAATTCAATCAAAATTTTAACTGGAAAGCTACTGACATTTTAAACCAAGTTAAAAAAAAGTCAGAAAATAAAATAAAAAATAAAAAATGTTCTGATTCATGTTATTCTTAATCGGTCAATGTATGAAATGTACCATAGGACTATGGAGAAATGTCAGGATTTGCAGAGAATCTACCTACCTTGACTGATTAGGGTATCAAGATTACGGATCCAAAGAGCCAATTCCTTCATGTACAGCTTCTGCTTTGGCCCTGTGTCAAGCAATGTAGGTTGGCTCACAGAGGGAACTATAACAAGGCTTTGTAGTCCTCTGAAGAAATTGATGTATGAATCCTGCACCAGAATGGCAGGGCCAACTTCAAAAAAGAAAGTCATCTTTTCTCTCTCTCCTACATTCTCCCAACCTATGATTCATTCAGGCACAGATGTTCATTGCTAAACCCTGATTTGTTTCCCAGTAAAATATGATTGGTCATTCTGACTGAACATTTTCAAATCCCCTTTCATTCAGACTTCTGCCTTCAAACCCAATCCTCCAAAAAGGAAAAAGGAAAATATTTTGGATTGTTCAGTCCAAAGTACACATATAAAGAACTCAAGAAACTTGTACCAATTCTGAAAAATAATGGTTAGCTGTATTACTGTGCAGTCCTGCATGTAGGGAAATAATTAATCCTATTAAACCAAATTGCTATATCAAAGAAAAGAAATTTGTTAGGAAGGGGATGTGCAGGAAAAATAGGAGAAGTCAACGATCTCTTGCAGAGAAAACCAAATAAAATCCATATAATCGGCATAGTTAAATTAATTCCCAATTGCCTCTTTAATTAAACTCTTGGGTTTTAGTATGTGTTCTCTGTAGAAACATGATTAGAAAAGTCAACTAACCATCTATATGACAATTTTTCAGTAGACCCTCCTTGCTGATATGGATTCATTTTTTATTTTTCAGGATATGATCCTTAGTATTGCAGAATGTGGAAAGCAACTAAAAGTCTTCCTCTGACTTTTGATTTGCCCTGCCAAAGAGAATGGCCTATCTGTAATGTTCTGGACCTACAAAACAAGTGAGAAATTATGCATGGCTAAACTTAGCTTTCTAGCAGTTCAACCATGTCAATTCTCAGACATTGTCTTGGCAACTCCTTGCAGTTTTCCTGGCAAGGTTTTTCAGAAGTGGCTTCCCACTGTCTACTTCTTAGGACTGGGAGAGAGTGACTGGTCCGAGGATTTGAGCTGAAGTCAGCATTAGAACTAATAGGGTCCCAGGTTCTAGTTTTACCCACTAAACTGACTTTATCAGAATGATAAATTTCACCATGTGACTATAAACTGAAGAAAGTGGATTTTTATTATAATTTATTCTGGATGTTTGTTATAAGTTATTATAATTACCTTATTAAAAAGCAGAGTTCTAAAGAAAGAAATCATTTATTTACATTCTTAAATTACTTTTAACAAAAAGAGATGAATTCTTATATATTATACAGCTGGAAACTTCTTGTCCCAGAAATATATGTAATCCTATCTCACAGCACAGAGATTATTTTTAATTACCTTTCAGGTTAAATTTAAATGACAGAATCTCTTACTTGCTTGTTGCAGAAATGTGTTGCAAAAATGTACAGCACAAGAAAGCAAATGCTGCTTGCAAACTCATTTTATGCAAATTGAACAGAACAAATCCTTAATTAATTACCTCTATCACTGAAAGAATATATTATTTTCCCATGGCAATGGAGATTGTGACTTTATATATTATTTGCCTTGCTCTGGAAAGGCAAATAATTATTCCATGGGGTTAACTGGCCTAACCAACAGCACACCACAACATCTATTGGAAGAAAGCAACGACATATAATAATATGTTAGTGTAAATTTCCCATGTTATTTCCCATAATCGAGCATGTCTGTCACAAAAAGCGCTTTAACAAGAAAATGATAGCAATGAAGAAATTGATGAGCTTACAAAAAGATTTGACTTTGTTATCACTGCCACTTTGGAGAGAAAAAGAACTTATAAGAACATGAATTATGGTAAAGCTGATTAAAATAATTTATGGATGGCTTCAGAGTACAAATTGCCTTTCTAATTTTAGCTTTTCCTTTATCATAAGACCAGAAGAAAACTCTATTAGGTCATTAAGAAAACAGAAATATTTCTTATTCTGCACAATGTAATGGAATACTATTCTCACAATGAATTGTTTTGACTAGCTGATTCGATGCAGCGAAATCCTTAAACATTATGAGAATTGAGGCTCAAGCTGACTGGAAACGAAAGGAGTTAAACACCTCAGGTTAGAGAAGATTGCAGTGATGCCTCCAGGCATTTGAGTATACTTTTGGTAATGCACTGAATGACTCAAAAGATTCCAAATTTTGATGCCTACTGTTTAAAAAGTCTTATTGAAAAGTATGAATGGCAGGCTGCACGCTTTTAAGATGTTGGCTGAATGTAATGGCACATATCTTCCACTTCATACATTTGGTTTTATTATGGTGCACATTAAGGGACTATCACATTGTTGCTAAATTGTGTGTTACTGCAGTGGAAAACATTCTGCAAAGTCCACATGTTTGCAACATTTGCTAAATTTGTAACTTAGATATTTGCAAAAGCTTTTGACAATTCTGACTGACTATTTTGTGCCTTGGAGACTATTATCATATTGCAAGCTGCCCAGAGTGGCTGTGTTAGTGAGATGGGGGGCACATACATGCAATAAATAGCATCTAGCTATGATTTATTAATTAATTACCTCTATCACTGAAAGAATATATTATTTTCCCATGGCAATGGAGATTTGATTCATTAGGTTAAAGTCCTAGGTGTAAATCAACCATATGAGCGTGCTTCAAACAGAATGCTAAGCCATTTGTCATTTGTATCATACAATACAGACCACCTGCTAAGCCAAAACTAAAGAAACTATACTTTCTGGTTCATATTAAGTCATAATATTAACACTTAAAATTACTGACTTAATACTACATATATGTTAAGCTGACTAATCTATTTTTGACTTAAATAGATGTGTGAACCAATCCTAGGACCAGACATGTCATGTGAATCCAAGTACAACAGGCCTTCAGGAAGATCCAGTAGAATTTGTTAGCATTCCTTTGCTAATTAAATTAGGAAACTTTCATAGATAGAAAGATCTGCCTTTTATGTAGTGAAAATGGATGCAATTATGCATTCTACAAACAATGGAGCGGGGGCTTGTCCTATGTTGCAAAGATGAGTTTTCTGTTCAGAAGTAACTAAAACCTACTTTATTTGGGCAAAACAGCTGTAACTATGCTCATTGCTGGAAAAGCAACTTTACGGCACTTCGAAAACCTAATAAATTTATTATCACTTAAGTATTTACAGTTCATGAAATGCATGGAGTGACTTCTGTTGCCCCAGAATACATGCAATAATTTGCTAATGGACCACAAAAACATCTTGTTCAGTGATGATTAGTCCAAAATAGCTACACCTAGGACTTTAACCTAATGAATCAAATCTCAGATATACTTAATATCAGTGATGATGATGAACATGTAGCTGAGCACAAGAATGGGGTGTCCTCTCATGTGGCTGCCAGACCCACAGGAAGTTCTCACAAGAATAGCCCCCAGAGCCTCCAAACATCACACAAGAACAAGCTGCGATTTTGCACAGTTTTCTGAAGTGCAAAAGCTACAGAAGAACATTCTCTGAAGCTGCCTCAAGAAAGAATTCTGCAATGCCTATCAACAGAAAGAGAACACTGTCTGAATGTAAGGCATGCGGCAGATCCTGGGATCACACACATGATTGGACAATATTTTGTAAAAAATAAATATGTAAAGAATTATTTCTTTTTTGTTTGGGGGAGAGGTGATGTGCCAGGTGTCAAGTTAGGCATTTCCCGAACATGTCATGTCCAAGAGTTTCCCCCTCACTGCCCAATACCCATGTTTCTGTTCTACATGTCCACAATTAAGTGATTTTAAAATAACACTGCTTCTGTTTACCACTTGGTGTCACCCAAAGTAACAGGAAAATATAATGAAGCAAGCAACATAAGACATCCTGAAACCACCAGGTTTGATCATCCTGCTTGCTTTTTGAAACAAAATTGTAAAAGAAGTCACTGGTTTATAACATGCATCCTTCATAGCAGTACATTTCTAGCTCTTGTAACTCTGGCTGTAAACTAAAATGTCTACAGCTGAATGCTTAGTAAACGTTTATATCTTCCTGAGGTGGGGTTATTAATATCATGATTCCATTGCGTTAGTAGTAGTATTTATACTGGATTTGGAGTGGCTAGGACTCTTTACAAAACATGGCATATTGGGGCTCAGAAAAACAAGTTATTTTCCTTATTTTAGTGTCTCTCAAAATAGGCAAAGATCCAATAGTTTGTTAATGCTAGCTAAAAGCAGCAAGTAAAATGTGTGCACATCTCCTATCACAGCTGTTCAAGGACATAATAAAAAGAAATATAAGTTACGGTAACTTGCATTTCCATTAACTCTATTAATCATTCTATCTATTAGGAATTATATCCCTTGGACAATAGCCATGAGTGGGGGTTTTTCCTCAAAAAGGAAAAACATCTTTTAATACTAATTAAAGCTCTTTAGTGTGGGCAGAATATTATAACCTATTTGTTCCCTTATATAATCTTTTGTATTTCAGCAGTAAATATAACATACTTTCATGCTAATTACAGCCAAAATGTAGAGGTATCTGAATCCCTTTTTTATTATGTACATGTTATTGTTTAATTGGACCAGGAAGAAGATTAACCCTGCAGAGCCCACAACATATAAATATAATATAAAACAAAATGTTGTATCAAAATATTTTGATTTTACAAAAGAGCTCCATTAGGATCTTTTCTATGAAACAGCTTGTCAAAAAGCTGCCCCCAGTCTGGGAAACTCTCCAGAATGTTACCTTCACTTAGATAACCATCTGCTGAAAAATAAATGAATGCAAACAAAACTCATGCTTACTCTAGTCTAGAGCATTCAGAAGTATGAATGAAGGAGAAGATATTTGGATTAAAAATTTATCCAAAGCAATATGGTGCCCATGCTGGTCTAACACTGAAAGAGAGATAAGCCATGAAGCTCATTAGGTGACTTTGGACTGATCCCAAAGCTTCAGCTTAACCAGATTTCCAGATTTGTAAAGCTTGAATAGGACAAGGGGAGAAGACCCCTTACACTTCTGAACTAGGCAAGATAAAAATGTATTATACAACAATTGTACTGCTGGTAGGAATGAGGTGGGTATATTGAATTATGTTTAAACCCAATTCCTTTCCAATGATCTTCTGAATTTAAGTCTATGTCAATGTATATGTTTAGGTTTAGGTCTATCTAACAGAATGCTTTTCAACGTAGAAACCAGCTGTAGGTAGTAATGGATTGGTAACTGTATTGGGGCTTTCTCCATCTTCCAATACAGTTGTTTAGAGTGCAAAGTTAGAGCTTGCCAGAATTTGGTGAACAATTACCATTGTA
>JANHFO010001804.1:410970-442424 GCA_032468095.1 Pareas carinatus
CCTCCTCCCTGCCTAATATAATTTTTGATTGGTGAATTTTAAATTAGTTTTAAATTGGTTTTATTGATTCGATCTCACCCATTATTATTATCTATTTTTTAGTTGGTTTTAATTTTGTTTTTTGTGTGATGTCTGTTTATGTCATTTTATGTTGCTTTTACACGGCTATACACCGCCCTGGTTCCCTTCGGGGAGAAGGGCGGTATAGAAATCTTAACAAATAAATAAATAAATAAAATGCGATAGAGGGAACAAGTACGAATGTTTCAGAAAAAATAATTCGTATGTAATCACCATTACCAATATTTTTTCTCAAGCATTGAGATACAATGAATTGTCCGGCCTTTGAAAAACATGAAGAGATAAAGTTTACAGTATGGTTAGAATAAATTAATTGGCAAATGACTAAAATAGATTGGTAAATAACTCACTAAATTTCCCTGCTCATTTGAAAAAAATGAGAATATTGTCATCAATTAAAATGTTTAGAGTTTTGTTTGTAATATGAATATTTAATATTAATTGAATTAATTGAAACATTAGATTAAAACAATGGAATATACATAACAAAAATTTGAAAACAATAAGGAATAGGAAAAAATGTTTAGAAATAGCATAGAACACAACATTAAAGTATATAGTCTGGGTCTCAAGTAATAAAGCCCGGCTTTAATTTTATTGCATAATTATTTTTTTTCTGAAATTGAAAGTTAAAACTGCCCATAAAAGAAGCAAAATAGAAATTTCTTGAAATTATGATTCAACTGTTTGACTTAATAACCACTAGATGTCAAGAAAAAAGCAAGTTTTGTATATCTTAGTTGCCATCTAGCGATTTCTGTGTTTGCATCTCCCAGATGCAATTAGTAGACCATGGCTACTGAAGTGCTGGTAGTTGAAAAGTGGGATTAGCTATGAAGTTGAATTGGAGTCTATTAATTAAGTATAAAATGTGTGGAGAAGAAACAAGAGGCAGGGTTTCTGGGAGCATTGTTCCCTAATCTGCATGTTCTAGAAGTATAGGAACTGAGTCCTTTGAATTACACCTCCAATTACAAATATTAAGCAAGACAAGGACTAATCAGTTTCAGGCCTTCTACTTTCTATATGGGCCATTTGACTTTCCTTTTAAAAAAAACCTGCAGAAGCTGCAAAAAAGCTTTATAGCCTGTTCTTCCTTATGGCCTAAAGAGATCTGAGAGACAGAAGAAGATACCAAGAATGACCAGACTGAAGGACCCCAGAAACCAGTTGAACCAATTGGAACTATACGGTTTCTGGCATGAAATATGTCATTACAGCTCCTATCACCAATATACTGCACATCAACACACTATATTGCCATAGCATGCTGCAGTGGGAAATTGGGAAAACATAGCACTTCAGATGTTCGGAGAAACAAGAGGACACTGAAATCCACTTGTGGCATCCAAACTGTGAAATGGTTAGTGGGGTATCATTGTGACAGAACAGAGAGGTTGTTTGGATTTGTCCATTTAAGAAGGTTTGAGAATACAGTGAATTAATTTGAGATGAAAACATCTTAAATTATTTGAGGATTGTTATTACTCTTTGTAAAAACATTTCATTGTACCAAAGCCTAGCAGCCAAGCTACACAAGAATGTCTACTTTCCGCTGTTTACTAACCTTACTATACCCAATTACCCTAAGCGTACATTTAACTCTAAATTCCTCATCAGATTTGATGCAACATGATAGTAGGCTCTGCTTGTATTTGTAATTCTGTCATCCTATTTTTCCCTCTTCTTTAATAAAGTTATAACCAGCAGTTTTGCATAGCATCTTTGTTGAGCAAGATCAAAATATGACATTTCAGATGTTGCTATTTGTAAATCTGAATAGAATCTGTTGGGCTGGCAGGGTAGCCAAAAATCAGAATTAAAAAGAGGAAATATTAGACACGGGAAAAATAACTGGCTTGAAATGCCCATAAGCTAAAAAGTTGAACGAAAATCTGTGATTGTGCCATGCCTCCTTTCATTTTTTAAACAAGCACTTGCATTTTGGAACTTCACTTTGTTGACATTGATTGATTACTCATCATAATGAAAAAAATAACAGAAAAGGTCAATGAGCAGATGCTTGCGACTAGAGAACTCTTGTTAGGAAGACTACTCAAAATTGAAGAGATTGTCCAAACTAAAATGATAATAAAAATACAACAGATTTCAGGGCCCATAATCATTAGAAAGAAATTGACGGGATCAGTGAGGCTTTATTTTCTGGATGAACCCTAGAACGAATTGGGCTGCTCAGCTGATGTGAAATATGTGCAATTTGCAGTCGTTCCCCCCTCCTCCCCTTGAAATAAGGAATGAGGCATCTGAGTAAAAGAATCAGATATTTGGGGACCACTTTTTAAAAGGATATGCCTAGCCCGGTGAGGAAATTAACAAAATGTAATTACCTCGAAATGAAGGAATTGATTTTGTCAAATATGAATTATGAACAGTGCCATTTTAATGGAAAGTGCTAGTGATTTCTGCACTATGTTCATGATTTGGGAGTGGGAGTTTGAAATGCTTATTTTAATCAGTTTTATGCAACGCCCTCCCAGCCTTTATAAATTATATTTTTATTTGGTGCTATAAATATTTTAGGTTTGAAAGTAGACAAACTATTTTGCATGCATAGGAATGTCTGATTAGAAAGCAGGTGCAGAATATTCATATATATGTATGAGTATGTGTGTATGTATGTATATATGTATATATATATATATGCACACACATACACATTTATGTGTGTGTTTGTGTGTGTGTGTATATATACATACACACATGCATATGCATATGTATATGTATATACATATACATACATGCATATCGGAATGTGAGTGCGTCTGTATGTATATGCATATATATGTTGTATATTATATATATATATAAATTTATGCCAGCACAAAAAATATAACATAATATATGTATATTCATATATATATGAATTCTGTCTTGAGAAAGACTTGAAGATTACTGTCTTGATTTTGTGTCTTTTTTAAAAAGGGGAAAAATGTGGTAGATATGGGATCTAGGAAATGCTATTTGATGTAAATTAACAAAAATTCATGATACAGAGTTAACCATTGATATAGTCTGACAGTAAGAAGAATATTGTAAAAAAGCAAAGGAAATCATAGGATGACTGCGTGCTACTCCGAGGCTGAATCAGTATTATCTTGGCTATCAGATAATGCAGTTATCATTAATTTTCACATTTGCATTTCAATCTTGGGAAGGAAATGACTCTTGCTGGATGAAGATAAGAGCTCTGTACTACTATAATGAACCATCATTTTATCCTGATGCTTTATATCCATATGAAAATGAGTTTGGGTGGTGATGTGTTGAGAAGAAATGTGCATGCAGGAATGGGTCATAGAAACATTATAACAATGTGTCAAGATTACTTAAGACTTCACTGAACTTTTTAAAATAAGAGGCAGGCTAAATACATCTTCTACATTGAAATAAATTAGTGTTTTTCAACCTCGGTCATTTTAAGATGTGTAGAGTGCTGGCCGGGGAATTCTGGATGTTGAAGACCATATATCTTAAAATGGCGGAGGTTCAAAACCCTCAAGTACTTGATGATGAATGACAGTCAGGCTCCTCTATTGTAAGATAAGCTTGGAGTTTACGGTGGGTGTAGATGTTCCAAAGCATCTAATTCTAGCTTCCATCATGTAAAGGTAAAATATTCCAAGAATCTGTGGGTAGCAATCAATATGCCATGTTTTTTTAACTTGATGAAAGCCTATGTAGTATGCTATGTGCAATACTTTCTGTAGAAGACATAGATCGGGAATACACTATTGATTGATTCCCTGTTCTCCTAACATAGTTTGAGGAATGTCCATAGTCTGAGAATGTATCCTAGGGTGTTTCATATTTGGTTTCTTTTTTTTTCAGTCCATAGCTAAGTTCATACCCTATAGGAGAAAGTATTTCAGGCAAAAGAATGTAATGTGGGAATGCTGTTTATAAAGATATGTGCACTTTGAAAACATGCACAATAATGACCTGACGTCTCACAGTTCAGTTTAAGCTGCAGATGTCAACCTTGGAACATGGAAAACTTAAGATATGACACTGAGATACACCTTTATGAGAATTCTGTCATGTTTCTCATTTAATGTAGAAATAACTGCTATATCTTAGAAGAGCCAGTTGTGAAAGCCTTTATCACATAGTATAAAGAAGTAGGGCATTTCTCTGCACAGTCAAATATGTCATTCTTATGTGGTCTCCATCCATAAAATATGGAGGACAAAATAGCTGGGTCAGAGGTAATATTATAGTATGGTTGGAGGCAAAGCATGAGTACATTGAATTTCCTGGACAGATGCTTGTTAAGTGTGGACAAAAGGTCACAGTCTATCCTGCGTAATTGCTTGGCTCATTGGCCTCACTAACACACGTGTGGCAATGCAGTATTAGTACATATCCACAAGGGACAAACTGTCAGGAGGAAAATGAAAGCCCATTTTTAGACATGAAGATATTTAGAAGTTCAACGTCCTGTAGATTGTGCAATAAAGGATTTAGAGTTAGAAATTCTATTGGGAATCAACAGACATCTGCATTACAATACATTATTTCTTGTAGTTTCATGCACCAAGAGACCCAGAGAATCTGGCAGGAAGCTTTGCACTTTTCAGCTGTCTCCACTGTATTTTGGTCATAAAGGCAATCACATACTCCGGTAATTGCATAGGACTAGGAAACAATGTCAGCTTCTGGAAGCAGATGGGTTGAGAATCAAAGGGGGCATGTAATTGGTCCACAACCATTTTGCTCTTTGTTGTGTTTTTCTCATTAATTCTGCCAAGATTATTCCTGCATAGCAATAATTTTGAACTGTTGAAGGACGGGTCTGTTAATGTACTGAACAAGTATGCCCAACATGGAATCATTCTGGAGGAAAGCTACAGTCGAACAAGTGCCTGCAAACAAAGAGTGGACTAGGAGAATAGCATTTTTTTGCGAAAGCTGTTTTTCAGTTGATTTTAGTTCATGTTTCCTGTGCTTTTACACACAAAAGTAGTTTCTCTAACAATTTTTTTTTCAGTTCATTGAAATCAGTTTTGCCCATTCTTTGCTTCAGTGTAACTATTATATCAGATCAATAGCAAAAAGATAAAATAATTTATATATGCAATCTCCATGAATATGCCAGAGTAGACTATTAATCCAGAAATATTCAGTTGCTATATTATATTAACATGCCTTTAAATGTGGTATTATTTTTCAAAAAACATAAAAAACAAGTTCTGCCAGAGTGAAGGTCGTCTACCTTCTTTCTCCTGTCACTGATTCTATACATTTCTTTGAGGACACCTGAGTGTGTTGGCCTCCATTATAAGAATTGTTCTGCAAAAGGAGGATGGACAAAACAGGCATTGTGTTTAAACTGCCAGAAGTAAGTATATAGTATGACGTTCTTGAGGGACAGCCAAAAAATTAACTAATTGACCTGAACCAGATAGATAGCATGCCTGAATTCACTGAAATAACAGATATGGTGCTATATACAAATTTGGAGCTTATGTGTTCTACATGGGGCTTCCCTTGGAGACCACTTGGAAGCTATTTCTGCGGGGTGTGTGACCAGTGATGGATATGTTAAGTATGCAACTGTGTCCCTGCTGCTTTTTGAGCTGCTAGTTGATGTCTAGGTGAAATTCAGAATTTTGACTGGTTATCATTTAGAAAATCAAGCATGACATAGGACCTGCTTACTAGAGGGACTTTGCCCATCTGTTTAGGTCACCACGGTGACCACACTACAGATGCCATCTATGAAGCAATGTCATCTTAGGGGACCTAGAAAGTGTGTTTTCTTGGTGATAGTTCCTGCTCTCTCGAATTCAAAGTCACCTAGAAATTCATATTGCTCCCATCTTTCTGATTTTCTGCAATCTGCTTAAGAATTGGTTATTCTCCCAAGCCCAGTGCTAGATTGGGAGTTGAGCCACTTTGGTTGGTTATTGACTATTTAACTTTGAGGGAGTTGGGATTCTACTCAGCTGTCTCTGTCTTTTTTCCCCTACTGTGTTTCCCCAAAAATAAGACACTGTCTTATATTAATTTTTGCGCCCAAAGATGGGCTAGGTCTTATTTTCGGGGGATGCCTTACGTTCAGGGAAACATGGTAGATCTCTCACCTCCACCTCCGAATAATACCTGGCTCCCCTCTCCCTGCAATCCCCGGGTTCTCCTTACCTGATTCAGAGGGCTGCAGAGAGATCAGCTGTGCTGAAAACTCCAGAGCTCCAAATTCATGCCCTTTCAGTCAGCTGGGAGGCGCTTTGGAAGCGCTTCCGGTAGCCCTGTAGAAGAATTCCGAGCCCTGGAGGCAGCCAGCACATGTGCCTCGCTGCCTCTCCTGTATGAAATTATTCTGCATGAGGTAAGAAGCGCTCGAGGATAGCAGGGAGGCTGGAGCAGGTATTATTCGGGGGTTGGGGTGGGTGATCTACTGTGTTTCCCTGAAAGTAAGGCCTCTCCCGAAAATAATATTTTCGAGGAGATCTTATTTTCGTGTGATGTCTTATATTCCAACGAGAGGCAAAAATGTAAGTAGGTCTTATTTTCGGAGGATGTCTTATTTTCCAGGAAACACGGTATTAATATGTTTGGTTTTCTCTTAATTTTTGTCTGTAAATGACCAAAGTGATTACAGAGTCATGCGCTCTTGAAATTAAAGTAATATAAACAAACAAACTGAGAAGGAATGTATGAAAACTATACATCCAAGTTTTTCTTCTCTACTGATCAGCTGCCTGGAAGAAGGGATTCGACTTAGTACGTGTATGAATGTAAAAGTAATTCAGTCTCAAAGTTCTGAAGTATACATTATGATATAAACAATAATCTCTTGAGTTTACCTTTTGGTCTTTGAACACATTATATTCAACAGCAATAGCAATGACACTTAGACTTATAGTACTTGCATAGTACTTTATAACACTCTCTGGGTGGTTTACAATGTCAGCATATTGCCCAAAACAATCTGGATCCTCATTTTATTGACTTCGGAAGAATAGAAGGCAACCTTGAGTTCTGTCAGGATCAAATTCCAGACTGTGGTAGTGTCTGCACTACTGCATTCTAGCCACTACACCATTAGAGGCATTAATATTAAAGAAATGTATTTGCAGAATTTATAGTCTCTAAAGAGAAAAAGGATGAGAAATGTATATGAGGTAATGCAGAATAGATATGAATGTATAGTATATACCTATGAATGAATTGCTATAAAATATGTATTTATACTTTTCATCTATCAATCCTTACTTGTGGGAATATGGAAGTGATATGTATATAGGTTTTGTGTGTATGTGTGTGCGCATGAGAAGATGGAAGTACAAGAGAAACCATCAAAACTAACCTTAACCATTAATGTCACTTATTTTCTCACATTTGCATTTATCTATTAATACTTGTGCACAAAGTATGTTTCAGTGAAAACCATCTGAATAATGAGGGACTACATGTGAACATCAGGATATTTTTTCTTCCACCTGAGATTTGTCTTTCCTTGTCCTCAGTACAGAGCAAGTATATTGGGGAAGTCTAACTCTTCCCTCCTTACAACCCATTCTGTGCTGCTATTACTTTTAATTTTGGGGGAAGGTAGAGAATCACCATCTTCTCCACAATTCATGTGCACCTTGGGTGATAGACATTGAACAGTTGAATAACAGAGCTTGAAGCCACACCTCTTTTCATCATTTGACTGGCTGAAGTGATGTCATCAATCAAATTATACGGTGGAATTCATGTACCTTCTTGAAGATGGTGGGATACCAGTCTACGAGTAAAATATAAATTCAAAGATATTTTCTTGGGAATGCTTATATACCCAGTGAAATTTATAAAAATCTGTCAGTCACTGATATCTACTGGAGATTATACATAATGCTAAAGATCTGTATATTCATTATATTGAGTTGGAATTTATCCATACTCACTGGAGAATATACAGAATCTTAGAAATATGAGCATGTTTCCTAAGGCCTCTTAGAGAGTATGTTTATTGTGAGAGAAATCTCTTTATGGATAAATTATTTGCAGATTCAATGTGGTAAATGTGCAGAATGGTTCATGTTGCCCGTAATATAGTTTACACAATACCTGACTTGTATTCCTTGACGATAGTGTTAATTCTAAGGCTAGTTATTGTACCTGCTGTCATTACTTTTTATATATATTTAATTTTAGTCACATTTTTACATGTTTTTTTATTACTAGTGTTGTCACTTCCTTTGCATTTTTGGCTATTATAGTAGTATTACCATATTTAGCAGAGATTATTCATGTATTCCTCACCCATCCAATTTTAAAACTATGCTCATCTTCCAATTCAGCTTCCTTTAATATATAGGTAGCCCTTGGTTTAACAACAGTTCATTTAGTGACCATTAAAGTAACAAAAGGTACTGAAAAAAGTGACTTGTGACCATTTTTCACACTTAACCTTTGCAGTATCTTATTAGTCATATGATCGAAATTCGGATGCTTGGCACTTGATTCATATTTACGATGGTTGCAGTGTCCTGGGGTCAAGTAATCACCTTTTGTGACTTTCTTACAAGCAAAGTCAATGAGGAAGCAAAATTCACTTAACAACCGTGTTACTAACGTAACAGCTGCCGTGATTCACTTGCAAACTGTGGCAAGAAGGATCATAAAATGGGTCACTTAACAAATGTTTCACTTAGCAACAAAAAGTTTGGTACCAATTGTAGTTGTACATTGAGGACTACCTGTACATGTAGCATATAGGCTGAAACAATGAAGGAAGAATATACGACCTTGTTGCACTCCTTTGCCAACCTGGAGCCACTCTGTTTTGCTATGGTCTCATGAGGAAAATGAGGTGTCCTGGGACTCCCACTTTCCTGAGCCCATTTCATGTGGATCAACACAATCTGAAGCCAAGATTGACTTGAGATAGACAAAAGAGGGAAGGAGTAGGTTTGAAATTGTGTTAGTAAATTTGATAGATTTTGTTGATAGAGATAGTCTAAAATGTATTTCTAGGTGACTGTTTATAACCTATTTATTACATTTTGTTGTTTTTTGTTTCATTTTTTATGTTTGAGTTTTTGTCCGGAAAAAATTCTTAGACTAACACAATCTGAAGCCTTTTCCTAATCAATCTAACACTTAGTCACTTATTTTTGATATTCTTTTGATTTTCTCAATTAATTAACGTGCATCATATAAACTCAGCTTGAACCTCTGGCATCTCCATTTTCCATATGAGATTCTAATCTATGTATTCTAAGCATTATCTTAGTTACATGCCAAAATTAATTTATCATATTTTGATGCTGCTGTATTAAGGCTGAGTGAAATAAATACAATTTTCAGTGCTGCAGCTTTAGAGAATAATGTTCTATTTACTGTATACATTTATTCCAACACATGTGGAAGTAAAATAGATGGGTATTAAGTTATAAATGGAAGGACAAGTCAATATATTGGTGGATAATAATAAAGATAAGATAATCTATATTGGGCATAATATATATAATGTACCAATATTTACTACAGTATATGAAACTTCACATTGAAGTTTCAAATTGAATGTTGGTCTGTTTAGCTTTTCTTGCTATTTGTATGCATTAAATGGAATTTAAAGGGATCTATAAGATAGAATAGAATTTATTGGCCATGTGTGTCTGGACACACAAGGAATTTTTCTTTGGTGTAATTGCTCAATACTTACATACAGGCTACAATTGACAAAGTGTGGCTACAATCATAAGGCTATAATTGACAAACAATGATTTTATCTGGCTGTACATCTCCCTGAGTCCGTCAGGAGAAGGGCGGTATATAAATGCAATAAAATTGGAAATTGGAAAAATGGTTACAATCCTATGATACATTCATTATCATAAAGTACATTCATCATGTCATGTACGTATTAGGTGCATTTATAATCATAAAGTACTGTATATTCATCAAGTCATCATGTTATGAAGTACAATTATCATGTCACAAAGCATTTCATCATGTCACTTATCAAAACATCTGTGACAAACACTGTGGCAAACATTTAAGGCTTCTTATGATTCTCTGGCTATGAGTTTTATTTTTGGTTCATTTTTAGCAACTGTATATATTTTTATTTATTTTGAAGTTGCGCATTGCATGTATCAAATAAATATATAAATATCTCTGAGATGTTTGGTCTATGGGTTAAGGCACCAAGCTAGAAGCTGTGAGTTCTAATCTTGCTTTAGGCATAAAAACCGTCTGACGTTGCGCCAGTCACTCTCGCTTAGCCTAGCCCACCCACATAGTTGCTGTTGCAAGAAAAAAAATAAGCGAAAGAGGGAGAATTAAGTATGTTGAGCTGTTTAGAAAAATAATGAAGTCAGGATAAACAAACAAATCCAGTCCACAATTAGTATAACAGCTAATTCCAATACTTCCATTAGTTTCACTGGGAATAAAATTCTATCCTATCCTGTACTGTTCTGTTCTGTTCCGTTCTGTCCCTTTCCTTCCCATCCCGTCCCATCCCATCCCATCCCATCCTATCCTATGAAGATCAAGTGAGCTACAGAATCTGACTCAACAGTTTTATCCTGTATCCAATGAGTGGAATAATGCTGCTTTCCCCCCATTCAGTTACAATTGCTTAGAGCATTTCATTTTTTTTTCTGAACACATGAATGGTTTTGAAGGACTTTGTCAATATAATGTGAAATCAAGTCATTTGTTTTACTTACACCATATATACACATACACAGGTGAATATGCACATTATCAATAGCGGAAGAGAAGAAAAGAAAATTACATCTATTCAGCAAAAAGAGCAATCAAATAGCTATTCTACTGCTTCCTGGAAATTGTTGAAAATTGTACTGCTAACTAAAAACGGTTGAGCAAAACAAAATTATACTACATAATCTTTCCATATCAACAAAAGGGGAGATAATATAGTGATGTTTACTGAGAACTGAATTTGTATCATTGTAAAGACTGTTCTACTGTAAAAGAGGAAATATGCAATGTCTTAGAAATAAACAATCCAATCAAAATAAATTTAATATTTTAACATATATATTGTGTTATTGAGTTCAACATTAATGATCCAAGATATGCTTATTTGAATCGATTTTTCTCTTTTGTTCAACGTCTGTACTTTCTCCAGAATGATTTAATATGGTGGTTGGGGAATAATCAAATCTCTTATATTGGGTAGGGAGTTCAAACAATTTAAATAATTATAAAGAAATGCATTATTCAATCAAATATATGGTATAATCCAGCGTGGTCACTCATGAATTATGATTACTCTTAAGTTTCTTTTTTTATCCACACTATTTGAAGAAAAGGGGAGGGTAGAGTTGGACTTACCTTATCAAGGAACCTATTCTACTTTTGCTCTCTCAAAAAAATATTAAACTGCATTCATCTCTAACCTAAAAAATTATGGATTCAGGAAGTTTAATTACTGGAGCAGACAAACACATGGAAGTGAAAATTATCCAAGTGAAAAATTATTTGCAAATTAACTTAATATGTAGAAGGAACCTATTAATCCTCTTGTAGTTGGTGCATGTATAAATCCTTTACACAATAAAGGGCAAGTAAGAGAATGGCTAGATATTAAAATGTGTCTTTTAAAGGGCAGATTAAAAATGATTCCTGAAATAGGTTAAAACATAGTTTAAAATTTGTATTAATGCAGTTCAAGTATACAATCATAATCTTCAACGTATCTTCTTTTCTGTTTGTTAATATGGAGATAAATTAAAAACTCTAGAATCTCTCCCTAAAAACAAAAGGAAAAGGTTGAGGATAAGAGATGATGGAGGATATGTCTTGAATAAATGGAAGAGAGACGAAAAGTACATAGTAATTTAAATGAAAAGGTGAGCATAAAACATTATTACATTTCTTCAGCTTTGAAAAGTAGGATTACTGGTTTTAAAGAATATTAACTAAAATCTAAGCATAGCTGCATGGCATAAATGTCTAGTCTAGGAAAGATCTAGTCTAGCAAAGAAAAGAACTAGAGGTGGCATGACAGCACTCTTCCAATATTTGAGGGGCTGTCACAGAGAGGAGTTAGCCTATTCTCCGAAGCACTTGAAGCAAGACAAGAAGTAATGGAGGGAAGCTTAACAAAGAGAGATTCAACTTAGAACTGGGAAACTTCCTATCAGTGAAAACAATCAGTGAAATGGCTTGCCTTCAGAAGTTGTGGATGCTCCATCAGTGGAGGTTTTTAAGAAGAGATTAGACAGCTGTTGGTCTGGAATGGTACAAAGTTTCCTGCTTGAGCAGAGAGATGTATTAAAAGACTTCAAAGATACCTTCAAGCTCTGTTATTCTATATTCTGTACATGAGACCACATCTGGGAGTATTTTAATGAAGCTCATACACTTGTAAAATATACCAGCATGCAATATATGAAAGGTGAAGCAAAGAAAAACACCTGGGTCTCATATAATGTCAAGATTATGAGAACTAATCCTGGTTTAAAAACTTATGCCATCATGCTCAATTTTTTACCTTAATGTCAATCTTCTCTACTTTTGAACAAGCTGTTCAATTTGCTACTAGAAAAAGTGTCAGATAAAAGAGACTGAAACACTTATAACAATTAACGAACTATGTTTCTGGAACAAAAGCAGCCAGTTTGCTACAAATGCTTCTGAATATTACACTGAACTCGTTACATTGCTGCCTTTAGATGAGGTATTCTAATCTTTTTCAATAATGCAACTATTAATAGAAAAAAATAGCATTCCGTGAGAATAATAGCTACGGTTAAGTGAAAGTTAAAATTTGGATTCTTCAATCTATAAATAACTAATGAACTCCCTTATTTGAATAATGGATCAAGTCCCACAATTAGTATAGTGATGTTTGACATTATCAGAGAACTCCTCATTTTCTCTAATTCATTGGAGTTGACACACCTGAATATAAAACATTAAATTTGCTTATGTTGAAACTTTTAAAGACTTTTGATATAAAACAAGCAAGGAAATTTGGTGCTTTCATTAATCTAAACCTCATCAGAGTAGTTGAGAAACTCTAGCAAAACTGCAGCACTTTACAGTTCAAAGGGAAAAGTTTCGATCTGAAAGCAAATATAGGCCTGTAATGTATTATAAGGTCAGAATAACAGAATAACAGAGTTGGAAGCGACCTTGAAGGTCTTCTAGTTCAATCCCCCCTATTCAGGCATACTATTTTCGACAAATTATCCAATCTCTTCTTAAAAACCTCCCGTGTTTGGAGGTTGAAGTGTTGGAGCATTCACAACTTCTGGAAGCAAGTTGTTCCACTGATTTACTGTTCTTACCGTCAGGAAATATCTCCTTAGTTCTAAGTTGCTTCTCTCCTCGATTAGTTTCCATCCATTGCTTCTTGTCCTGCCTGTCCTGTCAGGAACAGCTAAAAGTCTGAAGGGGGAGAAAAAATCAAAGATCCCATTCTTCTGATAATCCTAACCAACTTCAGACAGAGCATGATTTCTCTAGAAATCACTAAATTATCATAATCTTTTTTCTTGCAGAATATTCTGGTTTATTGACCAACTTTCTTTCCCTTGGATTATTCAAATTGACTCTGAATAATAAGTGTCTGGTTAGAAGACCATGGCTGTTAGCAATTTAAATCATGAAACTTGCAAATTACTGAATTTAAACAGCAATAACATTTCCACCCCATGTTTCTCAGTTATTTGGAGCTATGCTCACTGGATTTCACTAAATCTGACCCCTAAAATGTCAGGGCAAATGAATGATAGATATGGACCCTAATGCCACTGGATTAAACATGAATACAGCCAATGATTTCATTCTCTATTTCCCCCAAATACCAAATGTCTTAAAAATAATCTAATTAAAACAATATTGGAATATATCCAAGAATTAAAGAGAATAGTCTACAATAAACTCACTTGTTTATTAAATACTGATCATTCACTTTGTTATTCAGTACACATTAATTCAATATCAAGTTATGCTTGATGTTATTGCTTCTTGGTTTAGTACAGTATACATAATTTTAAGCAACTTATTCACTGTGCATTCAACTTATTTTTTTACATTTCCTTGGACATGCCTAGCTATCTTTTCTATTTAAAAAAAAGACACAAGCATGCCCCTATACACCATCATTTTCATTCTTTTTACAAATATTGTTTGGTTGCAACAGACTTCATATCACCAAATCACTTTTCTACTGACATTTGCTTATTTTGGAATTTCTCCGGTCATTTATCCATTTTTAATAAATTACCAAATACTTAAGTTGATCTACCTGCTTTTCTTTTTTCCTACATGCATAACTTGCAATTCAACACTATTTATGTTAAATACAATGAACCTGGTCTTTGATAACTTATTCTTCAGATTGATACTCAGGGCCTCATTCTGCTTATATAACATTGTCTGCAAATGATTCATATTCTCAGACAACAACAAAGCATCATATGCAAACAACCATTCATATATCCAGATCCCCAACCAAAGTACTTCTAACATCACAATTTCTATAAATACATTTTGAAAAACCAACGAGACATCATACATCTAAGTCAGGCTTTCTGTCCAATGTTAAATCATTCATTAAACACACCATGTTTTCTCAAATACATTTTATTGCCATTATATCCCACATTCATTGCATTTAATAATCAAGTTCCAACTATAATTATTAAAGCATTTCATAACACAACCTTATTCACTTTTGTGTATGTTTTTCTTTAAACTATTACATTTTTGTTTGCATACTCATACATTTCTCAGTTGCTTCTTGAAGTACAGAATTCTGGTCTATATAGTCTCTATGTGACATCAAGCTGAAAAACACTTATTAAATTATTAATAACTATAATTCAGGAAAATATGTCAGTATGTTCCACCAAATTCATTGGGAAGCCCCTCCCCCTTACTATTTTATATTTTAAATGGTTTTATTTGATACCAAATTGATTTTTATTATTTGAATATTTTTTAAATTCAGCCATTATTTTATGTTTTTAGAACTGTTTTTAAGTATTGATATTGTCTATATTGTGTTTTATCTGGCTGTTCACCTCCCTGAGTCCTATGTGGAGAAGGGCGGTATATAAGATCAATAAATAAATAAAGTAGGACAAATATTTGGTCCATGAAAAATTAATGAGCTCTATCTACCATAGCTTCTGAAAATTCCTGGTTCTTGTGCAAAGATTTGTTCAGGTCCAAGAACTCAAGAGAAAAATCTGCTCATTTGCAAATAAACATGAATCAAATTCTTTCCAGATTATCCTGCTGACAGAGAGAATATAAAAAAATGGCTAGTAAGAGTGTGAAATAAATATAAGCCAAATATATACAAATTCTGTAGTTTCTTAATAGTTTCACTATTATTCATTGAGTAGGGCTATGGTTTGGTTTGCTGCACAGCTTTCTGCACAGCTTTCAAAGCTGCCTTTAAATGTTTAATTGTTGTGGGTTCACTGGAATTACTTCTAGAAAAAAGCAGAGGGGAAAAGCAATTTCTGACTAAGTACATTTTGCTGATAGTAGGAAAGACACAACTAACTCCATTACTTTAACAAGTTTAACCTCCTCGTTGTAAACTATTTTGTTTTCAAGTAACTGATTCTTTGCATTATAACTTGGTAGAGAAACAGGAACTCTTAATAGCACTTGGCTGTTAGCTGACTATTAAATTTGGGGGAATTGTGTGACACAGTTGAGAGCTTAGTTGTGCTATGACACCTATTGCACTGATCAGCTAATTCTGTGACTATTGGCCACGCTATAATAGTGACAATGGAGCTGGCAGGACTGGTTTTTGAACATTTACCATCGCATGACCGACTGTAAGCCTCTAGAAAGCTGTCCTCCCTGGGCTCCATCCAACAAGTTATACCATGGGCATGCTAGCAAAGACAGAGCATCTGATCAAATGGCTGGCAGATACTGTTGATTATACTAGCCATTTGAGTTTCTCATAAAGGTCCATAGGAATTCCTACTGCAGTCTGATATGACTTTTTCCCTTTGGCAGGTTTATATGCATCTGTTGCCACAAAGGAAAAGAAAGCAAATGGAGCTCCTTCCACCCAGATGGGCATTTCTTCACTATGCTACACTGGGAATTCAAGCTTCTGAGAACTTCAGAAAACTTGACAATAGTAAATTAGGTATGCATTTTTTAATAAATTCTTTAACCTACTTTTACTTATTATAAAATTATGATTAAACGCTTTGGATTATGCTTTCTGGATTTTATTCACAGTCTAGTTATCATCTTTTATTTTAATGAACATAACAGCCAATGATGATACATATTTATTCTAGAGACATGTGAACTAGAACATTAAAATCTATCCTGAAATCCATGAATAAATCACTTTAAATTAAATCATTCCAATATCAGCACTCTGAAATTATATTATTGAAGAAAGATATCTGAAATTCTGTCTCAGTCTGGGCTTTAACTTTGCTCCTGCAGAGCATGAAATACTGTGGAATTTCATGCTTTGCCTTGGAAAACTTGACAATCCACATTACCTTTTTGTGGCACCTGCAGTCCTCTGTAAAACACTGTTGCCATTTTGACACAACAAAACACACAAGTTATAGGAAAAACCTAAAGCAGGTTTCATATTTAAACATGCCTCTTCAGAATCTTGAAACTGGTGGGGGGAAAAAAGAACTCATTTTATAGTTACAACCGTCATTATGCCACAAAAATGACATGCTGTCTCAATTATTAAAAGACAATGTGAGTTATTCAAGAACCAAACTATTGTACATTGTTCATCAAATCATGGTTTGAAAATTCTGGTTTGCATTGAGAATGAAGACCATTTCTGACTGTATGGCAGGCCTTCAATCTGTGATTCCTCAACCCAAATACCTCCTACTCAACATATATCATAGTTGGCTGATTCTTGATAGATGAGATTTTTGCAGTTCTAGTCAGGCAGAAAATTAGAGGTCACTGTGCACTATACATCAGAAAATACATCTCTCCTTGAAAGGGCTACTAATAACTTCCTGTTTTGCTCAGAGTTGGAAATTGCACATGACAAGACCATAACTGGACAACTTAAACTGAATCAGATTTCTTCTCAACTTTAATAAGACATTAATGTGACCAAGAGCATCATTGTTTTTCTGTTCATTCCTAGAACCTAATTAGCATAAAGAGAATTCAGTAGCATGTCCCATTTGACTCCACATACAAAAGATTCTCAAGGAGTCTCAGACACAGACCAGAGCCAAAAGCTGCTTAGCTTCAGTAATTCAGTGAAATCCAGCTTTTTCTCATCATATCTAAGAACTACAGATGCATTGATATATTTATTAATTTTACCTCTAAGTGTAGCAATTGTCCAATTGCTCAACTTACTGTAAAAGTTGTTTTGCTTATGCCATCTGCTCTGAAAGATTTATTTCTCTAAAGAAGTCCTTGAGAAATCGTTTGCAGGCTCCCTTAGCTTCAGAAAGATAATTTATTCGCTTAGTTCTGTGCACAATTCTCTTATTTTCCATCTTGAACAACTTCTGTGTGCTTCTTACATTTCTTTCCAATGAGGTCAAACATTAAGAAAAATTCTTGCTGCTGTCTAGAGTGACATTCCTTTGTACTTGTATAGCAGTCAAGTAATAATTGCTTTTATAAACTGACAAACAAGTAAGAAGACATCCTTCTTCTATAAAAGACTTAAAAAAACAGAGTTGGAAGATAAAAGGACAGACCACCAATAAACAGGAAAGTGCAAGTCTGTTTTCAAAAGAGGCAAGCTTTACTTTAAGATGGTGCACAGAAAAATAACTTGAGTTTTCACCACAACATATACAGACAAGCCCTAGTTTGTCTAGTCACCACAGAGTACCTTAAATCAATTTACCAGGCTCGGGATGCTCAAATCATGGGATCTTGCATTAAGATCAGGCTGAAAATGGTTTCTATGCAACAGCTGCCTAATTAAACTTCAAAGTGATATCTCCTTCTCTTCTCAATCTCATAGAATCTTAAATCAAAACCAGTGGCAAGAAGAACCAGCTAACTTCAGGAATGCAGTGTATATATTACTTTGCCACTTGTTCTACATCCTCCAGTATTCACTATTTGAGATGGCAATTAATTTAGCCCAATGGCAGGAGTGACTTAGTACAAATATATTAAGTATCCAGGTTCAACCAGTCTAAAAAGAGACGATTTGGGGTAGTGGTTAAGGTGCTGGCCTAGAAACCTGTGAGTTCAAGTCCCACAAAAGCCAGCTGGGTGACATTGGGCCAATCAGTCACTCTTTCTTAGCCCAAATTACCTCACAAGGTAGTGATTATGGAGAAAATAGGAGAAGAAAGGAATATTATTTAAGTTTGCCACCTTGAGTTACTTATAAATAAAGATGGGATGAAAACCTAATAAATAAACCATAAGTGTAATGCAGTTTTGTTGAAAAATAGACAAGATCTGCTGAGGTATAATATGACGGCTGTATTTGCCCATGATTTTCTGAATTAAATTAATTTAGCAGTGCGTGGGGGTGGTGTTGTATGACAGTGAATTGACTACAAGGGCCAAGTCCAAACAGCGCACAAGGGAGAAATGTGGTTGATGAAATTACAGCTTAGTGTAGCATGACAGCGGGAGCACTGATTCTGGGATAAACAAAGATCTAGGACTAGCCCCCCCAAAAGGAAGAGTGAACTTTCTGCTTTGCGGAGTGGGTCTTTTGAGACCACTCGATGGCACCTTTCTTGCTTGACTGCTGCAGAGTGCAATCCGATGTGTCATATGGAAAATGAGGCAGCAGGTGGTTGATTGCTCAGTCAAGCAGGCACCCTGGAAAATTGTGGAAGCAGCTGGCATCTCTGGAGAGCTTCCCACTCTCTTATCTCCTTTAAAGCATAATCACCAGATCCAAATACCTCACTCTGAGGGCTCCTTCCTCAGAGTATAGTATTATTAGCAAGGTGGACACACAGGTTATCTCACAGCGTAAGCTGTTTCCAAAGATACTTGAGCTACAACCCTCCTTCTGAAAGCAGTGGGCTGGGGGAGGAAAACGTGTGAATCAGGCACTGGAATACAACCTTTATATTTACGTTTCTCTTCTGTGTATTACTAAGCATTTGGCACACAGTGATTATTTTTAAAATGGAAGCACCCCTTAGCACCTTGTTTCTCTTTTTAAACAGTACCTCACGTCAGTTCTCTCATCATTAGTTTATAGAAAGAGAGCAGGAAGAGAATTTTTAAACCGAAAGGAACTGAAATTATCAGTGCAAGCAGAATTTGTTATAAGAATAAATTTGAATAATCTTGAATTAAATTTCATATAGGAGTAACATGTGTCACTGTATTTTACTTTTGTATGCTAATTTCCCCTCATACACAAAAAAAGAGAAAGCAGGATGTGGATTCATGCCTTCAGAGAACAACTAAGAATCTCTTGTCTAATTAAAGTATGATAGACATGATCTGAGTCTTTTCCTGTAATTTAATCATGATGTCTCCGATGAATAAGAAAGGATGTTCAGATGCGATGCTAAACCATGGCTTAGGAGTACATTTATAAACAAAGGCAGTTCAGTTCCAGTTTAATTTGTACTCCCCTCTTCCTAACTCCACTTTCCTAAAGAAATAGATGGAGGAATAAACCAGGATTCAATTTCCAACTTGCAATGACTATGAATCAAGAGCTGTTGTTTAAAATAAGCAATATTTTCTGAAATAAACCTGCAAGCTTGGCCTCTATAATAATTCATTGGAATTTATTTTAAACCATGATTTCGGTTTGCCTATAACAAACCAGAAAGTAAAAAGAAATATAATCTAGCACTTTACTAATTAAGATTTAGACAAGCTTTAAAAACAAGTTAAGAACTAAAGTTACAGTTCAAAGTTGTTTTAAAATACTCTGGTTTGTTCTGCAATTAGGGATTTCTAATTCTTATATCAATATATAACGGTGGCAACCGAAAATCTGACTCCAACTGCAATCATAAGTTGATCTGTATGTTTTGACAAACGGTTATAAAATTCTCAGCTTAATAAAATGAAATACGTTTAGCTGAATATGGTCACTAAATTTTACTGGATTACACACTGAATACACGTTGAATAGGATTACAGGATTCATATTTTAAAAATGATTAGGAAGAAGTACTTTAAACTTTGCATGACACTTCAATAAAACAACTCATCTCTTTACTAGCTTCCTGATAAGCTTGAGAAAAGGACAATAATGGAGAGTTGCTGTGCTTAGATGGTGCCCAAAGCATTTCTTCCAAATTATTTTTGAATTAGGAACAGCCCTAATATTAGGATTTTCAAACACCTGTATATCTACAGTAATGACTGGACACAAAAAAATCAAGTCACTTTTAACTCAAGAAAAAGAATTTGCATCAAAGTAATTTTATATTTTATGCTGCAGTCAAGTTTGCTTCAAGTAAATCAAAATAATATCATTGTGTAAAATATGAATAGCAGATATGTGCCCCAAACACACCATGCATACATTTGCAACCTCATCTGAATCAAAACTCTCTGACATATATGTACATGGGTGCATATAAAATATCTATTTTCCTACTGATATCAAGCCAACAACCAAGCCTCCCACTACAACATCGATTCTTTTGTGCAAACCTCCTCTGGTGATGACAGTAAAGGCTGTGCGAGACCTATTTCATAGACAAAAGCCTGGAAAAGCACCAGAACCAGACAAAGTAACTCCTGCCTGCATGAAAGCCTGTGCTGATCAACTAGCCCCAATCTTCACCAACATTTTTAATAAATCACTAGAGATGTGCTATGTTTCTTCTTGCTTCAAACAATCTGCTATCATCCCAATGCCAAAGAAATTCACTATCAAGGAGCTGAATGACTACAGACCAGTCGCACTGACATCTGTAATTATGAAAACTTTCAAAAAACTAGTGATGGCCCACCTGAAAACTATCACAGACGAACTACTAGACCCCATGCAATTTGTCTACCGAGCAAACAGATTGGCCAATGATGCTGTTAATATGGCTCTACACTACATACTCCAACATCTTGATTTCCCAAGGACATATGCAAGAGTCCTCTTTGTGGGCTTCAGTTCTGCATTCAGTATCATCATTCCAAAATCAAGGTCTAACCAAACTGATTCAACTAACCATGCCAAATCAAACCTGTAAATGGATTATAAACTTCCTAACAGACAGAAAGCAGCAGGTGAAGTTAGACAAAATAACATCAGATACAATCATCTCAGGAGCATCTCAGGGCTGTGTGCTCTCTCTCCACTTCTCTTTTCCCTATATACCAATGACTGCATCTTGAAAGATCCCTCTGTTAAAATACTACAATTTGCAGATGGTACAACAGTGATTGTCCTCATTTGAGACAATGTTGAATCTGTTTACAGATGAGAAATTGAACAACTAGCCTTGTGGTGGGGACAGAACAATGTTGAACTGAACTCAAAATTGTAGAAATTATAGTCAGTTTTAGGAGAAACCCCTCTATCCTATCACATTTCACAATATTAAACATACAGTATCAATAATAGAGACAAACCTCCCCTCCATTGAAGACCTGTACACTGAATGAATCAGAAAGAGGGCTGTGAAAATAATTATAGATCCCTCACACCCTGGACATAATCTGTTTCAACTTCTTCCTTCTGGACATCGCTACAGGGCATTGCAAACCAAAACAACTAGACACAAGGACAGTTTCTTCCCCTATATCATCAATTGGATAAACAACTAACTTACACAACATTGTTAAATTATCTAGTAGATATATATCATTATTACCCTTCTCATTCTTCCTATTACTTATTACCTATTACCTATTCTCTTATCTGTATGACAATTAACTTGTTGCTTACATACAACAATATATAATTGTTGTTTCATTTAGTATCCTAGTTTGACTTATAGATTGATTATTAGTATTTCTATGATTGTTCCAATATAGACTGTTCCAAACCTATCACAAAAATGTATCCTATGGCATGATCAATGTATTTTGTGACATGATTGTACTTTATAACATGATGGTGATGATTGTACTTTATGATTATGAATGTATTTTATGATTAGGATTGCGGTTCATCTAGCTAATATGTACATGACACAATGAATGTACTTTATGATTATGAATGTATCTTATGATTGTAATCTCAGTTTATCAAATTATAACCTGTGTGTAGGTATAGAGCATGTACACCGAACACAAATTCCTTGTGTGTCCAGACACACTTGGCCAATAAATTCTAATTCTAATTCTGTATGTGTGCGTATGTGTATTGCTATTGTGCTTCATAAAAGCAGAGAAGGAATGTCCCTGGGATGAACAAAGAATGCAGAGATCATACATCAAGAATATTTTTTCCCTGTGGTGTTTCATTTTTATCTTGGTTGCTAATTGGGTTTGTTTGTGTGTGTGTTTACTATTACATGTTTCTTTCTGTTGTTATCTGTCAGTCTCATAAATTTGAGATGGATGGCCATATAAATAAAATAAAATAATAAAAAATAAAACACTCCCTGTAGGTTTCATCTTCCCAGTTAAAGCAAACAGGCACTTATATTGAGCAGAAATAATTCGGGAGGTGGATGTTCATTTTAATGACAATAACAAAGGCATCATTTCATACAAGATTAAACCATTCCAGTATTTTCTCAAGAAAATTTCATGGATAGACAATGTATAGTAATTGGCAATATAATGCTGGAGAATGGGACCCTCAGACCAGCTGGTACTTAACAACATGCTTCTGAGGAAGAGCTGAGAAATTTTCAGCGTACTAATGGTGTCTATGATATGGGCTAAATTGCAACAATGTTTGAAAAGATTGAAATGACTGAATTGAAATGGTATTTATGATCTGACTAGATTGAAAAGCATGAGACATTTACTTTCCTGCCATGCAGGAAAATATAATCCAGTTCTGCAAAGAAAGAATTACAGTGGAAACACAGAATGTAAAAATCATAAATATGGGAAAGCTCAACTCAGCAAAAGATAAAAATAATAAGCTGCATACTGATATTTGCATGTTGGATTAGCCTGGAATTGAACACTTTCCAAACACTATTTGCTATTCAAGACTGCAAAGTAAAAGCAAGAATAATGTTGCTTTCATAGTCAAGAAGTACCACAGACGGTACTTGGGAACAGTGCAATCAATGACTGAATAATATCAGTGTATAACAACTGACTTTACAGCTAGTCCGTTAATATGATGGTTACCCATATTTATGTTCCAGCTATTGATGCAGAATATATTGTTAAGTTATTTACAATAAAATTCAATCTGAAACTGATAGAACATTATGTGAAGACCTAAATCTTTTGAGAAGTGTAGTTCTAGGAAAGGAGAAAGGAAGGAGAAAAAGAAAACAGCTACAGTTAGTCCTTGACTTACACTTAACTATGACTCAACAATGGCATGGAAAGGGTGCTTTATGGCCTCTAAAGCAGACTTTACGACTTGTGAACTTCAATTCCCAGAATTCCTCAGCCACGAGTCGTAAAGTCACCAAGGCTACAGATCTCTGCTCTAAAGGACTTCTGACCATCACAAAATATTGCACCACCCTCTGCAGTCACATGATTGTGACCTGGGTGTTTGGCAGTCTATTTGCGCTTATGGCTGGTTGCCCAATGCCCCATGATCACGTGAATGCCATTTTCAATCTTCCTTGTTAGCTTCCCCAGAACGTCAATTCTTTCTGCTTGGATTTCAGCCCGTGGGATTTTAATCTGACCCGGCAGGACTCAGAATGCTGCCCTAGATAGGCCTTTGCTCTGCTTCAGTGGGGTTTCTCGTGTCACATTGGTGTGTGGCGAATGGAGCTCAGAGAGTGGGGGTGGCTCCAGAAAAGGCACGTTGGAGCAATAGAGAAAAAGAGAAAAAGAATGACAAAGTGTGCTCCCTACCACTTTCTTTCCTACCATTTTTCTCTCTTCAACCTTGGGCTGGCCTCCCTCTCTCCTTCCTTCCCTGTTTTTCCCCTGCTCTTCTCACTTACTCTCAAACTCACTGCACCTCTTCATTTTATATGCACTCATACACACCCATGCATGTATATTATCCATTGCTGGATCCAAGGGGACTGCTGGATAAAGCTTGGGCTCCTTGCAGTCCATGGGAACCTGTTGGTCAAGCAGAGGCTCCAGAATGTCTGACCCTAATTGGTGTCAGTCAAATGGTCAGCAGATGTTAGGAGCTGCTGGCCCCCTCCCAACTACTCAGACATTTGGGAGACCTGTTAGATTGACTCTGTGACTTGCTGTTGCACCAGCCCAAAATGTTTTATAAAAAGTCTCTGAGAAACCAGCCGTTGCGGGCTACCTTGTTACTTGTAAATAAACTCTGTTTGGATTCACTGAGATCTCGCTCCTGCTTCTTTCTTGCGCGATCGGACCCAAGCCCCTCAGATCTAACATCCATCTCTGCCTTTTCTACACTCTTCTCCCACCCACCCCCATATGCGTGCACACACACACAGTCACATCCTGGCCTGAGCTATTTTTTTCCTTGGCTCCTTCTGTTCCTGTCACCTCCTTTTCATTCTTGCCTAGGCAGCCAGCACATTGATTTGCCTCGTCTCCTTTTTGTACTCACTCTCTTTTCTTCCCTCCTCTTTCCCTTTCTCCACCATCCCACATTGGGCACCAATAGGTAGTCCGCGACTGGCAACAGTTCATTTAGTGACCATTCAAAGTTACAATGGCACTTAAGACCGTTTTTCACAGTTACCACCTTTGTATCATCCCCATGATCATGTGATCAGGATTCAGATACGTGGTCAACTGGTTCAAACTTACGGCCACTGATGTGTTCTAAGGTGATGTCATCACCTTTTGCAACCTTTTGGCAAGCCAAGTCAATGGGGAAGCCAGATTCACTTAACAACCAGGCTACAAACTTATCAAATGCAGTAATTCACTTAACAACTGTGGCAAGAAAGGCTGTAAAATGGGATAAAACTCACTTAAAAATTATCTCACTTAACAGCAGAATTTTGGGGCTTAATTGGGGTCATAAGTCAAGGACTACCTACTTACCTTAAACTCTTTCACCTCAGTGCACCTGAAGTGTTGTGAAGAGTGGCTGCAGGAGCAGCACCAGATTGCCTTCCTTTTGCATGCCTTTATACTCTCTTTGACACTTCACTGGTGAATTTATATGTGTCTAAAGCAGCTTCTTTTGCTACATGTCTTGGAAATGTCTGCTAGAGATGTTGGACCCAAAAATTAAGCAAAAAAAAGGTGAATATCCTGCTTGGGATATTTGTGAGCGAAAAGACACTTGTCTGTAGCCGACTCTGGGCCTCCCAGGGTCTCCCTCATCTCCCCAAATGTACCCCACACTCCTTACCTGGGGCAGTCCATTTACTGACATTGCTGAACAATGATAACTGAATGTGCTGGGATTGTGGTCATTGAATGAATCAGTCTCACTTAACCAATGCTTTACTCAATGACCAAGATTCTAGTCCAATTGTATTCATAAATCAAAGACTACCTGATAATGCAAGGTGGATGGACTTAATTACAGCAGTGATGTATGCAACTGCTGGAAGTCTTAAAGGGCTGGTTTGAGGCTAGATCATCCTGGTGAAAATATCTCTATTTGTCTTAAAGAACCAACATCAATTAATGGTACATAATTAATCAGCCAGTCCTACATTGATTCTTTACAACCATACAGTATGACATGCAAAATCTACTGTATATAGTCATGGATAAGCCTATCGATAGATATGGTAACTCTCAAATTTTTAAGCAACATACCATAAAAAATATGCCTGACCCTCAACATTTTCTTATATTTCTTCAATACATGTTGTTTTCCAAACAGATTCTCATTTAAATTTGCCCAGTTGTCTTATCTTCAGGAGGCACATTTCAATGGTATTTTGGTTAAAAAATGAGAGGTTTGGATTGCTGGCAAACATGTACTTTAGACAAGTATAACATGTGTATTCATGATTCAGCCCATCTGCAGATAAACCAAAGACAATTTTTGGGTTTATATTAGAACCTAAAATTCTTGGCTTATCCATAAGTTCATATGGTGAAAATATAAAGTTGTCCATAACATTTTACTTAGCAAGATGTTGACAAAGGCTAAGGAGCAAAAATCACATACCTGGCTACCGTATATGATGCTCACATCGCAACATTATTATGTTATTCTAATGATATTGGAACATGGCAGTTGCTTATGATAGGTTTCTCTATTCCATTGATCACTCTGGAAGTTTCTCCCATAAATTGCTTCTGTGTAAAGATTGTGCCTCTCGTGCAGCAATCCAACCATATAATTGGTAACAGGATTCAAGGGGAGTTATATTATTTAACATGGATTTCTTCACCATGCATAGTGGAGCCACCATCCTTTCTAGGAATTGATTAAATAATGCAAAGATTAATTATCTGCCAGTTTTTATTGCCCTACTCAGATAATTTCTTAATTAATTCTTTAAATTTGCCACAAAGTTTAATTAAGAAGTTTTGATTGTAGGAAACATATTGAAAAATTATCATACTTTCATCATACAGTATTAACTGTAAAAGTTAACTGTGGTACAAAACAAAACATTGTTAAAGGAATGTGTTCAAGTTCCCTTCTCTTCTGCATATATTTCAACTATGAAATAAAAGCATTCATTTAATGTGGCCTTTCAAAACTTTTGAGTATTAACAGACTATTCACTCAGGTATCTTTTGAATAATGCATTTTGCTCAACATATGCTTTGCAATAGTTTCTTATGAGAGCCTGACCATTTTTCACGAAATTATAAAGATGTAGTTTTGCCAATTATTTCCAGGTTTTTATGGGAAAAGGACTTCTGACACTGATTGTGAAGAGGCATTTGGGAATGGTTCTACAATTAAGGTGTCTTTCCATCACAATTATATGATTCACTCTTTATGTAAAAGCTGAAGTAAACCTTTCCTTTTACCCAAGAAATAACATAAACCTTAATTATATGCTTGCTACATATCATGGCAGTATTAAAATGGTGATGAATTGGGATCACATACAAAAACAACTACCTGACAAAGTTTTATTGTATTATATAACTTATTTGGACTAGCGAGTCCTTTTTAAAGACCCTGTAGTTAAATAATACAAAAAAGGAATACAAAAGCTGTTCTGTAAATAGCATGACTATATGATAAGGGATACTGTTGAATTAATAGAAGTTGAACATTTTGTCTTTGTAAGTATATATTTCATGTTTCTTTTTGTATCTTTTAACAATACTTTTGAAAAAGAAAGCACATTTCCAAAATGTGCAGGATAATACAATAAAACTTCCATAGGCACTTCAGAATGTTTATCTGCTCTGTGCCTTACTACCACAACTTAGTGTATCCTGATCTACAAAATGTTAACAGTGCCCATTGTTTATATATAAGGAATTAGTTCTATAAATGGCTCCATGATATGAGAGCACTGTGAGTTACATTGGGCCAAAGCAGAGTGATTGATCCAGAATTACCCAGTAAGTTTCTATATTTTAAGGTAGACGAAAACCTTGTTCTCACCTGAACAATTCTACCATACCATATTAAATGCATTTTGCTCCAGGAAAAATCTTGGATCTGTTTTCCCCCCCTTTAGACTGTTATTTAAAAGTATTTTCAATTAAAACCAGTGTTTTTACAATATACTTGAAATTATAACCTATTATTCTATGTATTAGAGCAGGACCCTCGGTCCATGGGGTGCGCAAACCAGCCAAGTGCTATTCGCGGAATACAGGCAGTATGCAAAACCACGCCCTCTCTGGTCCATGGAAAAACCTTTCTCCATGGAACCAGTGCCCAAAAGATTGAGGGCCGCTGTATTAGAGTGTTTCCTAAAGAAAAATTCTGGAGGAAAAACACTGAGCACACCAGTTACTTTAATTCAAATGACAAAGCAGTTGCAGCACTTCTTAGACCAGTGGTCTCCAACCTTTCCGACTCCGCGAACCATGGTGATGATGATGGTTTTGTACACACAACCTAATCCCATATATGCACAAATGAAGCTTTGCACGCTTGCCTATCACTTGCGTGGCCCAACGGGCTGTGGATCTATAGCTGTCTGCAGACTGGAGGTTAAGAACCCCTGTCTTAGACCATACTTGACAATATAAAGACAGGTAAAAGGGTATAAGTTAACTTTGCTGGATGGTATAGTCTAAATAAAAAAATGTGTGGCCACATTTCAGAATACAAAGTTATAGCATCATTAACACTACATTAAATCAAATTCAGATGGTGCTGCTGGGAGTTGTCATCATAAATTTAATAAATTATTATCATTCCAATGTTGATAATAATAGTAAGGATGTATTATTATTGTCATTATATTATTGTTGGCTTAACAGCCATGAATCCAGGTTATAGACAGATTTTAAAGGTTATCTTCACAAAACTCCCTACACTGAATTGTGTACTTGTATGTGTATTTACTTCTATCAAGAATTTAAGATAAGAAAGGAGAATGAGTCATTTTTGCCACAGTAGGTATTGCATTCAGCCATGTGCAGAAAAAATTAGTACTAATTTACTGATTTTTATGTTGCGTACACAGTCTTATTTTATTTCCTGATGATTCCACATTGAACTAGACAAATATCCTATCTGAAACATGTAATACTGAACTGATCTGTAATTAGGTAACTCTTGTAATCTTCTACATGTCAATCAGTATCTATAATGGAAAAATTTCTTTCATAATGCATACATACCAAGAATCATGGATTAGTATGAATATCAATGCATGGCACTACACATACTTACAGAGTCAAACATTTTTCCAACAAGAGATTCATTTCCACATCAGAAAAAGTAACTCATCAAGTATCCGATTCCTAATGTCAGCTCTAACCTCTTAGTTTATACAAGAAAAAAAGTGACAAGATGTCAAAAGAGAGTACATCAGTGAAGCAGTGAGTAGAACTATATACACATCCTGTTTTAAAATTTATAGTTAAACTTGGGCATGGTCCATCAGAACAAACAAATTAATAAAGAGTGAAAAATAGAATTGCATATACAAAGAAAAAAGGGAAACTGCTGATGTGAATCAGTAATATGCGAGGATGATCTTATCCATGTAATTTAAACTGACTTTTTTAGAATCTAAAACTGCATTCTTATTTCAGATACACTCTGGAAATCAAAATGGTGTTTATGGAAATAGTGAAATGTTTACGTGACCTATACTTTCCATAACTGAAGACATAAGTAAATGAATGCTAATCTCAACATATTTTTCCATCAGGATCACACAAATAATCCAACAATGGAGCAACAAGTAATATATATTTCAGTGCCAGATTACAAAAAGTGTAATCATGTCTTCTCCAAATTGCACCATATCTTTATTTCATTTTCTTCTATACGAACACTACTTTTTTATTCAGAACAAAAAACTAATTGTTACTCGTGCATTAAATTATCCAAATTGATTCTTAATTATACTCTTACAAGTATTTTGCTGAAAAGAAAAGTTAGTGGCAATAGAGACATTAAAATGCTCCTATTTAGGAATAAAATGAAGTATTGCTAAATTATTCAACTATTCATGCTTTTATTTAATTACAATGTAGCTTTTCTCTCCTTTTTTAATTAGGGCTTTTTCAATTATCAAAGTGGAAACATTTCTATTACTCAATACATTTAACATGTTGTCTGCCAAACTGGAATATTAGTGCATGGTTTCAACATACTCCTGTTTCAACAAACAAAATAACATATAATAACATTTTAAGGAAAAGCTTCAAGAAAATTCCAAGTTACTTTTTCTCCTTTGTTTTATACAGAATGTAATCCTACACATTGGCTGTGGCCATAAATAGTAAAGTAATTGTCATTAAGCCTTAAGAAGGAGGTTATGGCAAACCACTTCTGAAAAACCTTGCCAAAAACACCCCAGGGACTTATTCAGGCGGTCTTAAAGAATTGAACAGAATTGAACAGAAAAAAAACCCTGTGTGCAACACTCAAGCTATTATGACTAAAACGGATGTCTTCAGTACTATATTCGAGTTGAGAATTTTTTTTAAAAAAAACTAATATCACAGAAAGACCAGCATTAAATAATAAGGAAAAGATCCTGATATTTCTCTAATTAGGTGCAATTTATTCAGAATTTTACCATCCAGGTGTTCATCTTTAGTTTTCAAGGACTTCTATTTGCAAAGAAGTTTATCTGTTACAACCTTTTCTTCAAATGAGTGTCCACCCCTTTGGAAACATTGGATACAACTTCCATCATCTTCAGCCAGGTTAGCCATAGATGTAGCTCTTGACTTACGACCACAGCCGGGACTGGAATTTCTGTCTCTAAGTGATGCAACTGTTAAGTGAGTCATCATATGACTATGACTAATTTTGTGACCTTTACCACAGTTGTTACACATTGGTGTTAAGCTTCTCCAGCTTCTCCCCTTGCCTTTCCTCATCTGAAGCCCACTGGGAAGGTTGCAAATGGCAATCATATGGCCCCAGAAAACTGCAACTATCATAAACACTGGTTGCAAAGCATCCGGATTTTGATCATATGATTTCAGGGACGCTAAGATGGTTGAATGTGTGAGGAGCGGTCATAACACTTTTGTCAGCACCATCCTAACTCTGAATGGTTGCTAAATGAATGGTCATAAGTCAAGGATTGCCTGCGCTGGTTGAAAACAACAGAAGTTTAGATTAACATATGTAGGAGGTACTATATTTTAGGAAAGCTGTTCTATAACTTAAGGGTTAAATCACACAAATCAGAAAATTCTGTCACCTCCCCCAAATACTACACTTAGAAACTTGTTTTATGCTCTCCTTTTACTTCTACAGAACAACTGAGCAGAAATATGTACCGTCCATTTAAACATATTAACTCTTAGCAGGTCATCTGAGTAAGACAATCTGCTTTGCAACCAGGCTAGTTTAAGAATCCGTGGAGACTACAATCCCAGGGCCATTTAAGATGAATCGAAACGCTTCACCACGTCTGTCAACCAAGGAGAAAAAAGTAGCGTTCTTACTCTGATCGGTCTTTGGCTGTAAGGAAGCCAGAGTCGAACAACTGTTGGTTGTGTGCCTATGCGCACAAATCGCCCAGCGTAAAAAGGGAAGTATAGAGAGCAAAGCCTTTTTAAACGCAGGGAGAGAGAGAGAGAGAGAGAGAGAGAGATTTTGAAACTTCCCAAGGAAGCCATCCCAGCGCCTCTTCCCATTTCCAGGAATGGACTCTTAGGGAAGAATGTTGCCAGTCAAACAAAAGAGGGTGTAGCAGCTGCAGAAGACGGGCGGACCCGAAGGAGACCAAGCGACTTCGATCGCGAAGGCGGGAGATCCCTCTTTTACAGAATGCAGCCCTCGATCCTTCAGCCTGCCCCTCCCTCTTTCGCGAGCCTCTCGGCTTCCC
>JANHFO010001804.1:456294-467099 GCA_032468095.1 Pareas carinatus
ATTGCTATCTAATGTTCAAGGACAACTGCTAGGAGTTTTGTTTCTACATAATTGTTTCATCCTGGTTCTCAAAACAATGGACCCATTCCTGATTGGCCAGGGGTGGGCCAGAGGGTAGGGGAATTGCTTTCAACTTGTATCTCTTCATGCGGTTTTGCCAGAGCTTGCTTTGCTTCAATGTTACTCACTTTTTCAGTAAAAGTGCCTTAACTGCCTCAAATGGAGTAAGGATTCGTTTTTCCTGATAAGACTGAGTTCACTCTGACACTTAGCATGTGATCTCTAAAGGAAAAAAAAACCCAAATACCCATGCAAGTGAGTTTGTTTGGCTATTCCCAAGGATAAATTCCTTCTCTTAACTTTAAATGAATTAAAAAGTAAAAATCCTCAATCACCTCTTTTCAGAAGAGGAATAGAGGAGGAAGATAACTCAATATAACCTAAAAACAGGAAGAAGTCTGTGATATCAGATTCCATGACTTATGGAGAAAAAAATCCATACTTTGGTAACTTTGACTTGGGAAAGCCAACAAAACATGAATAATGTTGATCAGAACCCGTCAGCCAAAATTTTGGTTAAAAATCATATAGATTAAATAATCTCAGAAACGCTAGTTTCTGAAAGCGTTTGAAAATTTAAAAAAAACATCATCATTTTTTATAGGTCTCACACCATCCAGGTTAGCAGGATTAAAATAAATTGGGTTATTGGACAGGACTAGATTTCTTTAGGCTCCTAAGATTGGAAAAGTTCCTATAGTAGTTATTTAATTAATTTCAGGGTGTTAAGGAAAAGGGCTGTTACTGAAATAATATATCTATTTTATATAAAATGACATTTTGATATCAGTTAGTGAGATGGACAGCATATAAATTAATAATAAATAAATATGGCAGACTCAAAATTTGACTTCTACTTTTGATGTAAGATGTCTATGGCTTTATACTTCTTCAGAACTCTGAAATTTAAGCTAACAATCTTTGCTAAAACAAGCAAAACCTTGTGTAAAAGCATACACTGAAGCTTCTATCAATTATTTGATGAAAAAATGAAAGTTTTCTGAACAAACAGCAAATAAAATAAGGTAGATCAGTTAAAGAAATGAAATGGAAAGAGTTGGCATTTCTAAAGATTTAGTTGCTTTCAATGTTTTCTGCTATTTGTCATCTGGAGATCTCTTGAGTTTGGAATGAAGTAGCCAAATGAATAGTGAGGCACAGTTTATGTAAAGCAAATTACTTTGCTAAAAAAGAATCTCAATTTTTGCTTTTGCAATAGGATAGATGGAGGTGATCCAGGGTTCATGCAACATGCTCAGAATCCTTATTTATTGTATCCTAGCATCCTGAAATCACACAATATTCAGTGACAAAACGGATAGATATTTATTTTTATTTATTATATTTAGACACCACAAAGCGAGAATAAAATCAATTAAACAAGAATAAAAATAGCAAAACAACATGACTTATACTCTCGCATTATATGGTTATGATCAACTTCAGCCATCAGAAGCACTACTGAACAATTGACAGCCTTATGAAAAACAGGAAGGAAAGATGGGATTTAAATTTATAAAAGCAAAGTGCTTTGTAATGGAGATAAAACATGAGAAACAATTATTCTCTTCCTCTGATCATTCAGGGGGGAGGAATTTCAAATGCACTTCTCTGAATAAGGTGTCTTTCAAATTTCCAGGTTCCCAGCTATAAAAGGTTTTATGGAATAAACAAACAATTTGAATTGTGCTTGAAAGTCTATTGACAATCAGTATTATGTGACATTGGCAGCTGTTATCTGTTTTGTGCTAAGTGCAGCTTCTGCATGTAAAGGGCAGCTCCATGTAAAGTGCATAGCAGTTGTCAAGCAGGAGACAACGGGGTCATTGAGAACTGTTGTCAGAGCATCACAATCCAGGAATGCCATAAATGATGCAATTGAAGCCAACCATTTTATCACTCCTCTTCATGTGTTCTCTTCTTTCCCATCCTTAAAAACATGTCCCAAGATTTCAATTAGGTTGTTTTTTTATTCTTTGGGGGAGGGGTCTTTTGGGGAGTTTAAGGATAAAAAATAAAACTGAAAGACTAAGTACTCCCATTCTTATTCTTAAGTCCTTAAAACCCTGGATAATATCCAAAGGTCAACTTAGAAAATTGTAATTTTCAAGTCACGTTTAAAGGTTTTAATAGTGGAATGGGAGTAGTGTTACTTTTATTCCCCTTATTAGTTCCCCACTCTTGTTTTCACCAGAAAGCAAACGTTATATTTCCAGCTGCAACAATTCTTACAGTAACATTCATCTGAATTCTTCCTCTCAATATTTATGATCCTCTCAAAAGTGATCCACCCATCAAAGGGGAAGTTTCTACTGAGACCATATGTTGTTGAAGGGTAGGGCTTTATTTTTTGCTTCCAGAAATTTTCTTAAATAGTCTCTTATTTACTCTAATAGCCAGAACTGCAATTCCAGCTTTGCCAATTTACCACTCTTTTTTTTTCAAGAAATGGAAGAAGAGTCAGCTCCAAAAAGCACTTGCTTTCAACTTTTAGCTGTCAGAGGAAAATTTCTCCAGTAAATTGACGGATTATTGACCTCTGCCTGGTTTCCCATCCTTCTAAGCTTTATCATCTCACCTGGGCAAATACTGGTGTGTTGACACTGGATTGCTGCTTAAACTCTTTGGGTAATTAATGTCACTCAGCAAGGTTTCATCAGCCATTTTAATTTGCTGGTGCTAACCGTTAGTTCAGCTCAGCATCTTACATTATTGGGACAGAGAGAAAAACCTCTTAGTATAATACATAACGTGTTTCATTTGATGGATTGTACAAGATATATAGATAAATTATTTTTATTGTGATACAACTGGCACTTAATACAGGAATCTTTTGTTGTCGTTGATCCCAATTGGCCTGTCTCATAATAATCTGGAGACGGGCACATTACCTCTAAGATCTTGTAACAATATGTTAGAAAAATCTTGGGAGACGATGGAAGAAATGCTGCCTAGGGAACATTCAGGTAAGAGGATATAGCCTGCAGTTGCACAATGTTAGGGCTTGGGCCCCCGCCCGGCCCGAACTCGCCGCGCCGGACTTGGAGACATCCGACGAGGAGGGGAAGGTGTGCCCGACTCCCACCCCCACCCCCGCGCCGGTAGCGGCGGAGCCTGCAGCAGCCGGGCTGTCCAGCGCGCACACAGGTATTCTGGCCGTCCCGGGCACCGACGAAACATCCCCCGACGCGCCAGGGACAGGCACGGGCGGCAGCGAGGCCCCACCTCTGGAGGGGTTGGCCCCAGTCGCCCCGCACGGAGGCGCGGAGGAACCAACCGGCGTGCGCCCCGACTCGGAGGAAGAGACGGTGCCGGAGCCCCTCCTGGACGTGCGCACTCGCAGGCACCTGCACCGGCTGGCAGCATGGGAACAATCAGCACCGTGGATTGGCTGCGGGCAGGGGTGGGGGCAGCCACTGCTGCCCGAGTGGAAACTTTATGTCACTTATGCCCCCAGTGGGCAGAACGTCCCAGCTGACGCCATGTCCCACAAGCCGGAGTTCCTCCGTGGCCCTGCACCGACACCGCCGTGGACCATCTTACCTGTCGGCACCTTGGCCGCTACCGGGGACCTCACCGAGCTGCGGCCCGTGCTTCATGAAGCACAGCAACGTGACGAATGGGTGGCCTGACAGGTGCAGAACCTAGGGGAAGGGTCCCCCTGGACCTTGGTGGAACGGCTTCTCCACCACCGTGAACGCATATATGTCCCGGCTGGGAGCCTCAGTGGTCGCATCTTATCCCAGTGCCATGACACCCCCTCCTCTGGTCACTTTGGGGTGTACAAGACTCTCGACTTAGTCTCCCGGACTTTCTGGTGGCCGCGGCTGCGACACAACGTCCACACGTTCGTGGCCTCCTGTGAAATGTGCCGGCGGGCCAAATATCTGCCAGGACTACTGCGCTACCTTCCCACTCCTACACGCTCATGGGGGGTGATATCCCTGAACTTCCTCACTGACCTGCCGCCTTCTGCCTGTCACACCACCATTCTGGTAGCGGTGTATCACTTAACTAAAATGGCTCATTTCATCCCCTGCCAAGGCATCCTTTCCCCCCGGGCCACCGCTCGTCTGTTCATCCAGCACGTTTTCCGACACCATGGCCTCCGGACCAGGTGGTGTCTGACCGAGGCACACAATTCACGGCCCGTTTCTGGCGAGACCTATCTTCTGCCTATCACCCCGAGACCGACAGCTAGACCGAACGTACCATCGGCCTGCTGGAGCAGTACCTGCATTGCTTCATGAACCAGCAACAGACCAACTGGAACGACTATCTCCCCATCGCAGAGTTCGCCATCAACAACTCCGTTCACACGTCCACCCGCTTCACTCCCTTCTATGCCTCCATGGGGTTCCACCCCGTCTCTTTCCGCTCACCGCCCGAGAATCACCGGTCCCGAGCCCACCAGCACTACTCATGGAGTTGCAGGCCGTCTACCGCGTCATCCAGCGACAGATGGAGAAGGAGAAGGCGGACTACAAACAAGCAGCAGACCGGCACCGACGGGACGTCCCACCTCTCGCAGTGGACGATCGGGTCTGGCTATCGATCTGGAACCTGCCCAACATTCCGGCCCGGAAGTTAGCCCCACGCTACCTGGGTCCCTTCGAGGTCGAAGCCATCATCAACCCAGTGGCCTACCTATGGGTGCACCCCATCTTCCAGTGCTCCCTCCTGCTGCTAGTTCAGCCCGAGTGCGTCTTATGGCCCCCCGCACACCCTCCACCGCCCACCCAGTGGGCAGCCGCCTGGTGGATGCATAGCATTCGAGATTCCCGGTGGCTGAAGGAGCGATTCCAGTATCTCGTGGCATGGGCGGGTCCTAGCCCTGAAGCCGGCCATATCCAAGACTTTCACCAGCAGCAACCCCAATGACAGCCCTGGGGGAAGGGCCCTGCCGTGGAGGATACTGTTAGGGCTCAGGCCCCCGCCCGGCCCAAACTCGCCGCACCGGACTCGGAGACATCTGAGGAGGAGGGGGAGGCGTGCCCGGATCCCGCTCCCACCCCTGCGCTGGCAGCAGTGGAGCCTGAAGCGTCTGGGCCATCCAGCGCGTGCACGGGTACTCCAGCCATCCCAGGCGCCGATGAACCATCCCCCGATGCGCCAGGGACGGACACGGATGGCAGTGAGGCCCCACCCCTGGAAGGGTCGGCCCTAGTCACCCCACACTAAGGCACAGAAGAACCAACTGGCGTGCGCCCCGACTCAGGGGGAGAGGCGGTGCCGGAGCCCCTCCTGAACACGCGCACTCACAGGTACCTGCACCGGCTGGCAGCACGGGAACAGCCAGCACCACGGATTGGCCATGGGCGGGGGCAGGGCCAGCGGCCACCGCCTGAGCAGGAACTTTAAAAGGCAGCTGGCTGCGGATGCAGACAGCTCGGACAACACTTGTTGACGATTCGGGAAGAGCACAGCTTCGTTGAGTGAGTCTTCAGATCAAGACCTGGGATTCTCTTGTTTGGGAGGAGTTGTGAAGGGATCGGGCTTTATTTCATCGTGAACAAGGCTGGTCTGCTGGATCACGGTTGCCGCACAGGCACTTCGGAGGTGTCCGTCTGGACTTCCTGGACTTCAGGAAGATTCTTGACTTTGGAAAGAGTTGCCAAGGGGGGAACAGGAACTTGCTCTGGAGAGAAACTCGGCTCGCGGAGCGGCTGCCCTGGGATTGACTCTGCTGTGAGCTGCCCAGGCACCCTCCCTCTCTTCGTTTGCAGGCTATTGGACACTGACTCTGGCCCGGCTGGGCCTGTGCTCACGCCTGCTAGGGCACGCCCCCTCGGTTGGGAGCACCCTGGACTAGCCCCGCAGCCCATGAAGGGTCTTGCTCGGCTCCTGGCACTCCACCCGGCCCGACTGGGCACACAGGGCACAACACATAATGGGTAGAGAAAGAGGCTTAAAAGGCATCCTCCCTAACATCTCAGGCTGTAAATGAGATGGCAAGAGATTTGTATTTTCCGACTTTCAACAAGCGCCTGTTAAAGTAGCTTTAACAAGGCATCATGATCATTTTGATACACATACTCCTCAATTTACGACCACAATTGATCCCAAAATTTCTGTTGCTAAGCAATAAGAGTTGTTAAGTGAATTTTGTCCCATTTTATAACCTTTCTTGACACAGTTGTTAAGTGAATCACTGCAGTTGTTAAGTTAGTAGCACAGTTGTTCAATGAGTCTGGCTTCTTCATTGACTTTGCTGGTCAGAAGGTCGCAAACAGTGATCAATGACCCTGGGACACTGAAACCGTCATAAATATGAGTCAGTTGCCAAGGGTCTGAATTTTGATAACATGACTATGGAGATGCGGCAACAGTCGTCTGAAAAATGATCATAAACCACGATTTTCAATGCCATTGTAATTTCAATCACTGAATGAACCGTTGTAAGCAGAAAACTACCTGGATTCTTCCTTTTCCCCATTTTAACGATGTACTTGTCTGAAATGTTCTGAAAGTGGCACCATTTTAAAAACATGTCAAATAAACACCAGAATCCTCAAAACATAACACACAGCTTGCGTTCCTGACATAAAATAGAATTAAGAACTTATATAAACAAATAGAGCACCTGTATCTCTTGCGATTATGAACAAAGCTATTTACAAGGCACTGTTGCAGATCTTTCGTTATCCAGTTTTGCCTCCTAGCTGGATAAAGGAATGTATCATCCCCAAATGAGCAATACCATAATTTAATCAGGAGATCTGGCTGAAATGATATACAGTGCGAGGAGAGTTCAAATAATGTGTGACCAGCAGCAAATCCCTATGATTAAATATCAGGACTAGATGTCATGTGGGAAATGAATTTAACCCGCCAAATGTTCCTTTAATAATGAAAGGGAGGTGATGACAGAGACAATAAATGCGAGCAGAATATTTAAAACCCGTACAACGTTGTGGGGTGGTTTATTTTTTAAAAAAAAAATAAAAGGTCAAGATGCACATTTGGTTTTTATGGGAGAAGAAGATGGGTCCGTTCCATGCCTAAAGGAGTTCTTATGAAACCAAAGGGCTAACTAATAAGAAACATAACTATTAGTTGATTGCAGGCCTGTCAGAATAGGCAGCCAGGGCGAGCTGAGTTTACAAGCTGACTATTAAATCAGGTAATTACATTGCTGAGTTACAAGACGGAGTGTTAATGCGGGCAGGATGGTACTTAAAAAAGTATTATTAATAATTTAGGATTCAGACAAATGACACAGCAAATATGGTAGTACTGAACTCGGTTCTTCTAAGGACACATATCCTTTGTGAGACCAAATTGCTTTATGGTGTTTTGCTATTATTGTATTAGAATTATGTTTAATCTAAGAATGGACAAAATGTGCTTCTAAGAAAGGCAGAAAACCTTTTTGGCCGGAAGATTGCATTCTTTCAGGGCTAACTTGAAATGGAGAATACCAACTGCTGATGAAGCTGAACTTTACCTGGGAGGTGTTCAAGGCCGAAGTGAAAAGAACCAACCCATGCTCTTTCCACAGGGCTTAAGGAGGACTCTTTCTATTTCTAGTTCCTGCCATTTTTCTGAATATTTCCTCCTCCATTTATATCTGTCTATCTTGTCTACATGCTATACAGGAGAGATTGCTTCAGAGAATTGTGGGATATGGGGGGAGAAAGATGAACTAACTCTTCAGATGACTTCTATTCCCCAGAAATGTATATGCATACTACACATCATATGGTTCCTTAACAAACTTCCATTGTTACTAATGAAGCTTTCAAAATATTCTTAATTGCTAAGGGAAACTGAGGGAAACTGAATTGATAGGAGAGATTGATGGAGAAGCTTCTAAACCAGAGGATGAGATTTTCCCCCTCACTCCAAATCTACAGGAAAATGAGATACTAAATATGTGTAGAGAGAATCCTTTCTCAAGAGATAAGACCAAACTTTGATCAGTATTATTCACAGCCTAGATTTTGACTCATAAAAGTTGTCTTCGTAGATGTTTTTTTTTAACATAGCCGTATTTGAGTTCTGGCAAAATCAGATTTTATTTTTGTATTTATAAGATTTGTATGGAGTAACTCTGGATGGTTAGCAACAATTGAACAAACAAAACGTGCCCTTTTTATGACCCCTTAATTCAGGGTAGAGTTAAGGCAATTGGATGGATCTGAGTGTTTACTGGCCGGATGCCCTTCCTGACGCCACATGGAGTTCACAGCAGATATTTTTTCTTTGCGCCCTAGGAGAAAAATATCTGCCACTATCTATAAATGAACTCTCAACCTTCCTAGTGAGAGGCAAGCATCTTCACCACTGGGTCACCACGCCATTCAGCAACAATTAAAAAATAACAATGATAAAACAATATAAAAAACTGTTCAAACCACGAAGGGCCATAACAATCCTATTGTAGAACCAGAACCTATTCCCCCCTCCTGACCCAGTGCCTGAAAGAAAAGTCCCATCTTAATGGAGGATAAGGACTCTCTTCACTTCAGTGGGGACTTAATCCACAAAATTTCGGCAGGTTTGAGGCCATTGATCTCACCTGATGATCGGGCGAGATTCGACCATGAATGGTGTGTGAGTGTGTCTTCTTGTTGTTAGTTGTAATTAAATAAAATTATTTTTAATATAATCTATGTATATATGCTTTATGGAACTATGTAATATTATAATATTGTTTTGCTGTGAGCCGCCCTGAGTCCTTGGAGAGGGGCGGCATACAAATATGATTAATAAATAAAATAAAAATTATAATAAAATAGATGCAACCATATGTTGTGTATTTCAGTCTTTTTTCTCACACATTGCCATTATTGTTGATAATGCAAAAAAAAAAAATACACAGTGCCATGACAAATGGTATGGGAACAAGCACTTGAGTATTTATAGTTGCAGCTTAGTGACAAAATGTTGGTGCATCATGAGTATTGCTTGTATGCGTTGAATGCATGGAAAAAATCTGCAGGTTAATTAGATAGCAGCCCAGATCTTACAGTTGCAAGTCATTAGAAATCAAGCTAAACCTGAAGAATATGCTTTTAATTAGCCCTAGAGCTTTAACATTTCATATTAATTGAATAGCACCTAGTTCAGTGGTTCTTAAACTGCTTGACACTTTTCCCAGTTTTAAATAAGGCCATTATCCCACCCCAAAAAAAGGGAGTGGGGGAGTCTCTTCTGTTTTCTTGACATGGCAGTCCTATACTAGATCTCAAACAAGCAATTACAGATTGTTCTGTTACCACAAGGATATGTCCAAATTATCTCCTTTGAGAACCACTGATGTAGATACTTAGGTTCCTGATAAATGTATTATTCTTATGTCCTAAGAGCTAGCCCAGAATTAAAGAGACATGTGAAGGATGTTCTGTGTGGACAGGATTCCATAATAATTGATATTTACACCCAGAATTATACCTATAGCTACATATGTTACATGACACCACCAGTAATATAACAACAGAGTTGGCAGTTACATCTACTTAGTCTTATCAGCACCAAGGTTTAGTTTCATGAGAAAAATTCAAGAATTTCACTTCTGACATGTATTATTCGTATCCATGACAGAAGTGAAATTCTTAAATATAACCTTCAATATAACCTTCAAAAATGAAAGGGCAGGGAGGGGAAATCCAACCTTTGAAAAAACTTTTAAAACTTTTTAAAAGACCCTAAGGCAAGGATTTCTTTAATTTTTGCTGAGAAGACAACAAAAGTCTAATTAGATTGCCATCTAGTGGAACGTTTGCACCTGAAAGACTGAGCATTCCATGAGGCTGCTCTATCATTCTTTTCATTACCAGCAACAGAAAGAGCTTCATTTTTAGATACACACTTAATATCCCACCTTGTGCTAGCTATCAATATTTTGCCAAAAGTTTCTTAATGCAGAAGTTTCCAATCTTGGCAACTTTAAGACTTGTGGACTTCAACTCCCAGAATTCCCCGGCCAGTATGAATTCTGAGAATTGAAGTCCACAAGTCTTAAAGTTGTCAGGTTTGGAGAGCCCTGTCTTAATGCACTGGGAGAATTTTTCAGTTTCACCTGAAGAGACACTCTCAGCAATGTTTCAACTATTAAGCCAGATGGACTCGTTTGTGGCCTCAGGATAATTGGGACCTCCAAATGCCTGAGAGACAGGTTCCAGAGCCTTTCCAAACATTGTCCCCAAATGTTCAAAGAGGAAAGTTATAAATGCACGAGTAATTGAAAAATCTGTCTGTACAAAAGAAAATAGGAGTAGGAATTTAAATGTCTTAGAAAATAGAAGACTGTATGGAAAAGTACTCAATATGACTAATTGTATACTCACTCGACTGATGTTTGTTGAAATATTAGCTATGTTTTTTATTTTATAAATGAACTAGCTATTGGTACTTGTGCTCTGCTATAGGTTTGGTATAATTAGCCGTACATGACTGTGGAGGAGGAGAGGCCTTAGAAAGGATAGGCCTCCGAAAGCACTTTGCAGTCCTTGTTCAGCCTCCCCCCTCCCACCCCTGGCGTTTTTTTGCAGAGAATGAGAGTAATAGGTTTTTTTTTGGGGGGGAAGGAAAGCCGGACACCATAGGTTTTTTCTGAATCTTTATTCAAACAGTTAAAAAAGAGCAAAGAGGCCTCATTAGGCTTCTCAGCTGTTTTAAGGCCTTGTCTGGCCTTTCCCTCCCTGTTTTTTGCACTCACCTACGTTGCTGCCATAGGTACTGGTTCAATCATGGCTTCCAAGCAGTTTTCCAGCATGGAGAAGCAGTTTTTTGCAGTCTCC
>JANHFO010001805.1:5386-15885 GCA_032468095.1 Pareas carinatus
CTATCCAGACTTTTTTGTCTTTCTTATCGACAATTGTTAGGTCCGGGGTGTTGTGCGGTAGGTGCCTGTCTGTTTGATGTCAACTCCGAGAATGCCCTAGCTATTCATGAGGGATGGTTAACTGCTGCTCTGAAGTTAAAAGACAGTTTAAATAGGCTAACTAGGATGTGTGTGGAAAAAACAAGTTCACGCTGCAACCACTTTTTTCAGTCAGACATCTTCAACCTGAAGTGATAACATGGTTTATATGTTTATCTAACAGGCTTCCAGGTTTTCTATTCATAAAAACTTAAGAATAATATTTTTGCAAGTTGCAGTGCAAGAAATTAAATTATACCTTTCTGTCAGTTTGTGCAAGAAATCAAATTATACCTCTCTATACTTTGAGTGGCAAGAAAAGAAAAGAGTTTTCCTTTGGGAATTGCCTTTTTTTTTGTTTGAAATGGAGAAAGAAACCCTGTCATTTGAGCGCTGCTATGTTTATTTACTTTCTCAATAGTTATCCACCCAAAAAATGGAAACTAACTAAAGTAGCATCATTCCTTCAGGAAGGAGCTGGGTTTGGGATGAGTGGGTGGCTGAATAAAGTAAAGATGTTGCTGGGGAAAAGGTCAATTTGTCAACGTGAATGAATGAACGTCAGTTTTGCTGTTTGGCTGTGAATCTTCTTGAAGGAGATGGAATGTAAGGTATTTCCCTGCAGGGAAACACTTAAAGTTTATAACTTTATGCCTTCTTTTTCAAACAAGTCAGTCAAGCATTATCTGCCAAACTGATTAGATTAGATTTAACAGACTATAGATGTGCTAAGGATCAGGCAGATCCTACAACTTTGTCATCTTCCAAAAACTCCTTACCATCTATAGGAATGAAAGGTTGTGCTGCTGTGCAGAAGAAATAATTGGAACAAAAGTCAGGGATGATGTTATTGCTAACAAGAAAACCATGATCAGTTGACAAGGTCTTCCTTGGCTTGGTTGTTTTCTTTGCAGCTATTTTTATTAGAATTTTGGGGTAAGGGAATTCTGGGAGTTGAAGTCCACATGTCTTAGAGTTGCCAAAGTTTTTAAATTCTATAATAACTCCTAGTTCAGAAACATATCTAGAAATCCACCACTTAGGCATAATCATAGCATGGGCCAGCTTCCCACAAACTAACACCTTCCAGATATGTAGATTTTGAGTTTCAAAATTTCCCAGATAGTTTTAGATTGCTGGTAGTTCTAGGAATTAGAATCTGCCCATTCGATGGGTATCCAAGTTGAGAAAGGCTGGGGAAGACTATATTCTTGGATATTCACCACATAACATATACTGAACAAACATGCATGCAATGTATTTGAACAAGATTGAGACTGAGAGGTTTCTCACCTTGGTAATTTCTAGTGGCTCAGTTTATTTCTGCATAATGATTTGATTTTGGACCTGATAGTAATAGAAGCACAGAATGCAAATGGCTACCAGCTAATGGCTTTTTGAGTGCAGGAAAAGAGATCAGTTGTCTCAGAGCATCATCCAGCAATTGTCCCCAAATGCAGACCTACCTTTTCCAAGGCATGCAATCTAGGATATATGACATGGGGTCTAGGACAACTTGGTGTAACCAACTCGCCATGACCAACTTCCTGTAGGACAACTTGCCATAGGACAAGAGTCATATTAATATTGAAGAAATGGTAGGATAGAATCACTACAGAAAGGATGCAAAAGGAAGGACAAAATGAAATGTGAATGACAGTAAAATATTTTAATAATTTTAAATATTTAAATTGAATTCTTCTGTAGCAAGTTGTTCCATGGGGAGTTGGCCATGGCAAGTTGGTCATGGCAAGTTGGCCACAAGGAGTTGACCGCAGCACGTTGGTTATGCCAAGTTGTCCCATTCCATGGGACATGTGGAAGTCTTTCTGATTTCTCCTTAAAGTTGTCTAAGTATTGGGGAGAACAAATATTTTCATATCGTTTAAAGGCTGTAGAAGAGGCTATGTCTCACAGCAAATCTCATGTTTACTGGATTAAATACTTGTAGGGGTTCTTGATTATAAGGAGGATAGCCCATAATGGTAAATCAAACAACAGGGTAATGACAAATTCATGTATGCAGTGATAATTTTAATATATCTTTCATCTTGGGAGCAATTCTGATGACAGTGACATAATATTGCCTAGCAGTAAGGTAAGAAGGGTAGTGAATTGGACTGGGAGATTCCTCCAGTACATTTTGATATCATGATATATTACAATGATCACTCTATCCCAACAAGTAGAAGAAACCAACAAAGTAAAGTCAATTCAGCAATAATTGTTGTATCTGTCTCACAGGAGCAGATACCAGCATTTGGATGGTCACATTTCTAAAAAAAAAACCACATACAGCAAAATGTATCAATTTGTCATTGACTTAATATATCCTTTTGCTTTATATGGTCAAGGTTCACCATTTTTTTGCACATGCAAAGACACTTTTGAAATGATGTCACTTCCCCAGCTTAGAATACTCTGACATATCTTCCAATTTATTATGGTTTTCTTGAAATGACCTATGGATTTAGAGCAATATTTCTCAATCTTGACAACTTGAAAATGTGTGGACTTCAACTCCCAGAATTCCCCAGCCAGCCATACTAATGTTGGAAACACTGATTAGAGATAAGGGAGAAGGATCTTTATTGGTCTGCTTCCTGGCACTTAACTGGGAAAATGTCTATGAAGATTCTCAGTCATCCAGGTCATGGTTGTCCTAGAGGTGCTTTTTCAAAAGGCAACTGAACTGTCTTTGTTTTTCCTTGAAGATGTTTCTTCGGGGAAGGCATTTCAGCAAGAATATAAACCCTTTCTTTTCCCACCATTCAGTCAGAACTGAAGAATCTTCTTGGATAAGAAGCGAAACGTCTTCAAGGAAAAACAAAGAAAGTCCAGATTCCTTTTGAAAAAGCACCTTTGGAGAAATGCTGCTATATCCTCTTAAAGCACAGTCCACTCCATGGTTATCTCTTTCAATAGGACAGCATCCTAGCACTACAATTTTTTATGCTGCCAATGATAAAGTTCTCCTATTTCTGACTTGTTTCTCCTTTCTGTTGCCAGCCTCAGCAGTGCACATTTGCTATTTTTCCGTTTTCCATTGTTTGAATGTAGAGCTGCTGTATCTTTCATCCATTCTCCAAACAGCCCTGCTCAGACAATTCCTCTCATGAACAATCCAGTGTAATTCATTGTCAGGGGAGGTCAACAAGAGGACTGATTACTGTACTGTTTGGCTTGCAGGTCTCCAGGTCATAGTACAACATTTATGATTCTGTTGAAATGAATAAACTGAAAACGCAGTAGGGAAGAGGGTAAAAATATTGTGGGATGACAAACATGCTCTGCAAGCTACTAAGTGTGCAGCTGAAACAAAGCTTTTGATGCTTTGCATTTCAAGAATTGTTAGTTGTTTTTGGTTGACCATTACCATTTATTTATTTAGAAAATGTTTATGGCAACCAAACTCACTGTTAAGATATTTAAATTTAGTAGCTGGAGCAGTTGGGTGGTGCAGTGAGCCAGAACACACAGTTGTGCTTGATTGGTACCAGACTGCTGGCTCCTGCATGAGACAATCTGCATTGTGATTGGTTGCTATAGGTGTGGAGGAGGACTTTCCCTTTTTCCCCGCCTTCCCCACCCCCCATGTGCCCTGTATGCTCTGTGATTTACCTCATGATGCTCCTGTTTGCCTGACTGTCTGGTTTGCTGTATATATTGATGTAAAATATATTTAGTTATATAAAACTACTAGTTCGTGTCAGCATCTATGATTTCATTTGGACACTGGCTGCACAGTTCTCTGACATCACTCATTCTGGGTGGCTTACAGAAGTAAAGACACAAATACAAAACCCAATAAACCCCATCTTCCAAGGAAAAATGGTCAAACAAATCACTTGATGGACTCCATATCATCCCGGGGTCTCCAGACCAACTGACAAAAGCCATATATTCAGGGTCTTTCAAAAAAGTATCAAAGTCAATCTTATTTTCACAGGGATGATATTCCAAAGGGAGGGAGCTACCATGAAGAAGATCCCTCTTTTTGGTCCCACTAACTGGACTTTCTTAATAGGGGTAGCTATTACATACCCTGCCTAACCACCTTAGTGAGTTAGATAGAAGTAAATGAAAAAGATGCTCAAGTAACCAATTCTGTAGGGCTTTAAAAGGGACAACCAGCACTATGAATTGAACCTGGAAGCAAATTGACAACTAATGCAGTTCCCACAAGAAGGGAAGCGTGTGCAAATGTAGACTTTCATAAAACAATTTAGTCCACCAACTTATTAACTAATTAGAGCTTCTGGATACTTTTCAAGGACGACCCCATATAAAGTGCACTGCAGTAGTCAAGACAGGAGATGACTAGGGCATTGGTGACTATGAGCTGGGCTTGTTAGTCCAGGAAATGGAGAAACTGATGCATGACCCATTGTTGTGCAATGACACCCCTGGCCTAAACTGTCATCTGCTTTTTGAGAAGGAGTTTTGAGTCCAGAAAAAATGCCAGATTATTCTATTCACCTTGACTTTCAGTTTGTTTTCTTGGCACACTTCAAGTTCTAAAGTAACAGAAGACTACTTCTAGACTGCAAGTGATCCTAGTTTCTAAGAAGACCATTGATTATGTTCACTAGTTTCCTTCCATTTACACTGTTATGTCTGGGACAACCAATTGAGAGATTTAAAGAGGGCAGCCTGCCTACAACCGTTGTTACTTCTGTACTGCACCATAACCAATAAAGGTACTAGAATGAATCCGACTCTGCCTCATCCTTACGAACCCCAGATCTGAGCGATCTAACACTGGCGATGAGGAGGGCCACAGGATCACAGGCAGAATGAGGCACCAGATCAACTAGACCACAAATCTTTCCACTCGATTCACCAGATGTGTGACCAGCCAGTGGTGCGAGAGCCGCGAAAGCGCTAAATCTCAGAAAGCCACACCGCACCAAATTCAAAAGAGAAAGACAATTGCCTACTGCAGAAATGGTAGCAAATGCTCTAACTCAGCCCCCATTTGACCCTGTATTCGACCCAGACATGGAATCGTGGGAGGAATACATGGAGCGCTATTATTGCTACCTACAGACAAACAATTTAATAGACTTGCCAGATCAGAACCTGTGGATGCTGTTGCTCAGTCATTGTGGCAAAGCTGCATTTTGGGCAGCCAAAGCACTTGCGACTCCAAACCCAGCTAGCACCCTACCAAGAAATCGAAGGCCTACGGAATCACTTCACACCACCACCAGCCAAGCTTGTACAACAATTCAAACTCTGCCACCGCAGACAGAGGGCACACGAAAGTATTAACCAGTACATCTCAGCATTTTGGGCCATCATGGTGGACTGCAAGCTGGGTGAAATGAATGAATCCCTTCTAGACCAGTTCATATACGGGCTCCGAGACAAGGCTTTGAAGAGGCGCCACATGGTGAACCCCAGAATCACTCTACAGGTTGCCATCAAAATGGCCAGAGTAACGGAAATGTCCCAGACCATGACCATGTGGCCTAAGCACCCCATACCATCCACCGGGGTCACGTGAGTGACTCCATGTCCAAAAGCAGTGAGGACGAAGATGTCCACTGCACATTCAAAAGTGGGGATGACCACTGTCAGAAATGTTCAGGCTGTGGGGAACACATTTAAATGCTACCAGGGAAATCATATCTCAATTACAGGCCACCTGCAAGCCCATGTGAAATACCACTGGTTTGAAGGCACACTCCCGGTCACTGTGGTGAGAACCAATCTACCGACCCTGCTCAGCCTCGACTGGTTCAACGCACTGGGACTGGGAGCCACAGGCATCCATGCGGTTCAGCAATCAAGCGTTGACCTCATCAGGTAATTTCAGGATGTGTTCAACACATAGCTGGGCAAGTATAAGGGGACCCCAGTTTCATTTAACCTCGACCAGGCCATAAACCCAATCAGGCTTAAGCCATCGTGCATCCATTTTACCCTGAGGCTGCAGGTAGATGCAGAACTTGATAAACTAATTAAACAGGGACTGCTGGAACTGGCTGACCATGCTAAATGGGAGACACCCATTGTGACCCCATTGAAAAGCAATGGCTCAATTCAAACATGCACGAAGTACAAATGCACTCTAAACAAGGCATTGCAACAGAGTGCCTATCTAGTTCCAAAAGTCCAGCATCTACTACACTCTCTGGGGCCAGAAATTTTTTCCCCACAAGATTAGACCTGGCCCAAGCATACCAACAACTCCACATAGATGGTGCTACAGTAGAAGCCCAGATGATTGTCACACACAGGGGAGTCTTTAAGTGCAATCAACTCCAATTTGGGGTCAATGTGGCCCCAAAGATCTTCCAAAGCAACATGGAGTGCCTAATATATAAAACTCCCGGGGTAGTGCCATACTTCGATGACATACTTGTCACAGCTGAGAACGAACCCAACTATACAAATGCCTCAGGGAAATACTCAAGGCCTTGTCTGTTTTAGATAGGCAGGACTACACCTAAAGAAAGAGAAATGTTTCATAGGGGTTCCCGAGGCCAACTTCCTAGGCTATAAGACAGATGGCAAGGGCATCCACTCGACCACAGACAAAGTCAGAGCCATCAAGGATTCCCCAACCCCAAAAAACAAAACAGAGCTGCAGGCCTTCTTAGGTCTACTAAATTTTTATAACAGTTTTCTGAAGGGCAAAGCCACCATAGCTGACCCGCTCCACAGACTGTTAGCAAAAAGCACATCATGAGAATAGGGGCAGAGAGAAGTGGGGGCATTCAAAGCAGTAAAACAACCTCTCTCAAAAGACATCTTCCTTATATGCTACAATATTCTCCCCCTTGTATTGGTTTGTGACGCCTCCCCCTTTGAAGTCAGGGCAGTCCTCAATTACAGACTACCCAGTGGCAAAGAAGCACCGCTAGCCTTCTAGTCAAAAATGCTGACCAAACCAGAAAGAAACTATAGCCAACTAGATAGCAAGGCCCTAGCACTAGAGGTAGGGATCAAGCGATTCCATTAGTACATATTCGACAGGCATTTTGAACTTATCAAGCCACTGCTTGATCTGATAGTGGGAGAATGCCCCATCCCCTAAGCCTTCTCCCCTCTAATGTCACACTGGACAATATTCCTGGCTGCATACCACTACACATTGGCACACCAGCCAGGAACCTAACTGAGTCAAGCAGACGTCCTAAGCCGGTGCCCACTATCGACCAAGGAGAAATTAGAGACAACCGAGGACGCCATGCTACTAATTGACTGTCAGGATTCAGGACTAGTCATCTCCCCAGAGGTGGCCAGGCAAACCACAACAGACCCAATCACCAGAAAAGTGTTAACCTGGGTTCAGAGGGGGTGGCCAGAAAGGACCGCGGGGAAAAATTCTGACCATTTGAATCTCGGAAGCTTGAATTGGCATCCCAGGGGGGCTATCTGTTATGGGGGGAGCTATTAGTAATCCCTAGCAAGTTGAAAAAAAGGATCTTGGAGACATTGCACAAGGGGCACCCTGAAATTGTAAGGATGAAGGGCTTGGGGTGCAGTTACTTCTGGGGCCAGGGTTAGACTGGGATATCCATGAGTGGGTTGCCACATGTCAACCCTGCCAACAATCATGACCTGCCCGGCCAAAAACCCCAACACACAAGTTGGAAAAACCCAGGGATCCCTGGTCGAGGGTGCACATCGACCTGTCAGGCCCATTCCAAGTACACACATTTTTGGTCACCATGGATGGATATTCCAAGTGGTTGGAAATTTCAATCATGCATTCTAGAACCACTCAAGCAGTAATCAAACCCCTCCGCACCCTATTTGCCACCCATGGCATACCTAACGTGGTGGTATAAGACAATGGGCCCCATTCAAGGGATACCTAGCAATATCGGGGATTCATCATGCCCTCACATTCCCCGGGATCCCAAGTGCAAATGGTCAGGCTGAATGCATGACCCGGTTGGCTAAGGAGGCCCTCGGATGCCTGGGGCAATGGGACTGGCAAGAAAGGGTCGATGAGTTCCTAACATGGCATAGGGCCCAATTATTTGCAGGACTGCATTCGACCCATTGAGCGCCGACTTGTTCACTCCCACAGAATGGGCCTCTTCAGGGTGCCATCAGTCAAACAATGCTGGCTCGTGACCCCGGCTGGGATAGCCTTCTCTGTGGTGGCACCCACCCTCTGGAACGACCCCCCCTTGTTATACGAGTGATCGCTGACCTTCAGACCTTCCACCGTGCCCTGAAGACCCACCTCTTTCAGCAAGCGGGCTTGGAATAGGCACCTTGTCCTCCTGCGTTTAATTTTAAATTCATTTGGGATACTATTTTATTGCTCCCCTTTTAAATGTAATTTAATCAGGCCTATTTAATTATTTTAATACATTTTTAATGTTCATGTATTTGTTTGTGCTTTTAAGCTGCCTGTAAGCCACCCTGAGTCCTTTGGAGAAGGGCGGGATATAAATAAATTTGAACAAACAAACAAACAAACAAACAAACACATCGCTCCCTGCACCTCCATGGGAAGGAGCCTGGCTGAACTCCTATTGGGGCACAGGCTGAGATCGATCCTCGGCCCCAAATAATGAAAGGGAACCAGCTGAAATTACCAGAACGTTTAAAGTGGGAGACCCGGTGTTCATTAGGAACCTAAAAAATGGACCCCCATGGGTGGAAAGGGTCGTCTCCCAAGTCACAGGCCCCAAATCCTATGTAGTCTTCCTACAAGATGGCCACTCCTGGAGTTGGCACATAAATCAACTAAGAGGCCGGGCCATAGCAACAGCATGGAAACCCATGAGCAACACCCCTACCAAGCTAACTCTGGAGTTCCTTCCTCCTCAGATACTGAAGGCAGGAGGTCCGTGCTGGACCTACCTGAGGACATTGGAGGGCTCCGCCATGCCCACAAAGACTCATCTTCAGCTGAGGCCGAGGATGCGGTTAGAGGCCTGCAGGAGCCCCTACAATTGAACTGCATAGGTCCAGTCGGCGTTTAAAACCCTCTGCATATTTGCGTGACTGTGTATGCAAATAGCGGCAGGGGGAAAAAGCCATCTGGGTAGGAAGGGGTGTTATGTCCGGGGCAACCAAGTGGGAGGGAATTCCTGAACAAGGGAATTCCCAGACAGTTGATTGGCAAGCTGCCCACTTGAAAAGGTTTCAAGTGGGCAGCCTGCTCACAACCGTTGTTACTTCTGTACTGCACCTTAAAAAAATAAAGGTACTGGAACAAATCTGCCTCCACCTCGTCCTTATGAACCTCAGATCTGAGCGATCTAACATATACCAGTTGACAACAAGAAAATCAACAAAGAATGAAATCAGGCCCAAAATGACATCTTGTCATCTCCAATGGCAAAATTAAAATTAAATGTAACATGGGCATCACTCCATCTAAAACATTGCAATGTCTAATATTTTTACTATTCTGAGAAAATGTGAACATATATCTGCAAAATCACAGTATAACAAACCACCTGAATTATGAATTCTCATCCCAGCTAAATGTTGCAACATTAAATGCATTTCACCACAGGCAATAAAACACTGTATCATTAGTAAAGCAAAGTGTAAAAATATTATCCTTTTCCATCTCCTTTATAACTTAAATTCTACACAATTCCATCCCTATAATTTAGTGCAGCACATTAAACATTTCTCATACAATATAATTCCCCTCTGGCCTCTACTATTTTGAGCTACTTATGGTTTCAAGAAGTGATGAACTGGGGAAATGGAAAGTGATTTTCAGGAATGAAATAATGGACTTATTCAGTTAGTAACAGTTTTAGAAGAAAGGCATCTGAGAAACGAAAATAAATAGAGAGCTAACATGAGGTGAACTCTCAGATTGCAGTCCAGGAGCATGGCTCAGATTTTAAAGTAGGAAATATTTAACAATATCCAATGCTTTCCAAGTTGTAAACAAGCACATAGACATTGAGTTAGTCTCTCAGTACAAGAGACATATTCTCAGATATTTGTGATGAATATTCCCCTACTGTTATTCTTGTTGTAACAGAATTGCTTCTGCAACAACTCACATATTTTTCATGATTAAAACCTGAGGGAATCAAGCAAATTGGGAGGATCTTCAAGAATTTTTAAAGGTAGAGAAAGAAGGGGACAAACACATCAGAATACCAATATGCAGTGGTACTTTTGAATCCACAGAAATGTAAATACATAACAGAAATAAAAAGGGCTATTTTAGGGCTATTTCTGGTGTGGAAGTGTGATTAGATTAGAAGAGAACAATTCTATGTATAATTTTAGTTAGTCTCTGGGAAATCATTTGGTAGGGATTACTGAAATCAAATCTTTCTTTTTAGGAAGCTTGGACGAATCTCTCTCTCTCTCTCTCTCTCTCTCTCTCTCTCTCTCTCTCTCTCGCTCTCTCTCTCTCTCTCTCTCTCTCTCTCTCTCTCTCTCTCTCTCTCTCTCTCTCTCTCTCTCTCTCTCTC
>JANHFO010001805.1:27608-38263 GCA_032468095.1 Pareas carinatus
GAAAATAGGTAGCATCTTCACAATCACATCTCCAACATTTAGCTTGAACATTTGGATACATATTCGCTAACTTTTTCAGGTCCAAATGCCATCTATAAAACATTTTATAAAAGTTTTCCCTCAAGTTCTGTGCTTGTGTAAATTTCACATTTATCACCCAATTTTTTCCCCAAGTATCCAACATTATAGGTTCCTGATATTTTGTGCTCATTTTATCATACAATCTTTAAACAATTCTGTTTCTGAATCTATCTCTATCAATGCATTACACAATCTTTTAATATGTGATTGACTCTGATCTCTAATTTGTTTTACCAAATTTTCATTCTTGTATATGATACCAATTCTTTGGTCCTCTTTCCATCTATCTTGCATCTGTCCATATTGAAACCATGAGTTAACTATTCCTTCTTCTTTCATAATAGCTAGTGATTTAAACTGTAATCTTCCTCCTTCTACAGAAGGAAGTTCTTTAGAAGTAACCAAATCCAGTTTTTGTGCAACATGTATATTCCCTATCGTGTGTCTGGGAATTGCCCATATAGGGATTTAATCATTTAATTTATATTGATATTTCTTCAAGATACGCTTCTCTTTTTCTTGAACCATCAAAACTTGGTGTTGGAATGGACTGTTCATGTCCTGGTGTAGTTGCTTAATGGTTTATGAAACCAGATAAAAGTGTTTGCAACAGATACCTATTCAACTTTTGTTCTTATCATGTTGCTAAACACTAGAAAAATGGTCTAGCATAAAGTGTACTTTCAGCATGCATGTCATGCAGCATTTTTTCAAATATTCCCAAGTCTTTCTTAGTTTAATAACCCCAAGAGACCTTGGAGCATACCTATAAATTAATGTTGATTGGTGCCACTTATACAGAAATATAAGACATGACCTTTCACTACAAACCTAAGATTAAAATGTCATGTTAGAAGAAATTAGATTTAGAAGTCTTCTTGTTCCATATGTAAAAATTCAGGCACAAATCTGAGGCAAGAAAAGATCAGAATAGAGCAGAGCAGAATAGAATAGAGAATAGAATATAATTCTTTAATGGCCAAGTGTGATTGGACACACAAGGAATTTGTCTACAATGCATAAGCTTACAGTGTACATATAAGCAAAAAGTAATAGGTCTTGGATCATAATAAACAACAATTGATAAATCATAAGAAATCAACATGAAAAGATAGTAGGAAATGAGAGGATGAGAAAAGATGAGGAATGAGACAGTGCTCTGGAAATTAAGCGTTCATTAGGGTGATGGCTCAGAGGAAAAACTATCTTTAGATCTTAAGTGTCAAACCCAAGGCCCATGGCCAAATCCATCTCATGGTCTCTTTGGATCTGGCCCATGGGGTGCTTTCCAGGGGTGATGGTATGGGGGGGCACCAGCAACACAAAGGAGGCATGGGTGGCAGCCATGGGGAGGGTCAGTGGCAGCCATGGGTGGGCCACGGGGAATCGGTGGTGGCCACAGGGGGCCTCAGGGGGGTTGTGGGGAATCAGTAGTGACGGCAGAGGGCTCATGGGGGGACAGCAGAGGTCACAGGGGATGGTGCATGGTGTCCGTGGCAGTGGCCCTCAGTGAAATTGAGTTTGACACCCTGGTGTAAATAGTAGATTTGAGTGGTGAAATCCTACATGTGACAAAATCCTCTTTGCCACATGTAGAATAGTGTTTCTAAGTCTTGGCAACCTTAAACTTAAACTCTGTGAACTTCAACTTCTAGAATGTTACAGTCAAACGTGCTAGCATGGGAATTCTGGGAAGTTAAGTCCTCACATCTTTAAGCTGCTGAGGCTGAGAAGCACTGATGTAAAGATCACTGAGATTTTTACAGCCTACATCTAGAAGGGAGAGAGAACCGCCATTGCCTGACTAGAATTTTTCCTGATGATCAGCATGAAATGAGGAAGAAGGAAAAAGGGTACTCCCAAATCAGAAAAGTACAGCCCTTTGAGACAGGCCAGGCAAAGATATAGGCATGATGGGGTTTCCAGTGATATTTTTTTAGTCTTCTAGACTAAAATAAAAGATTCTTGGAAGCTTTTTTTAAATATGTTTTTTAATAATTAGATTTATAGACCGCCCTTTTCTGTTGCAACGGACTTGTCAGAACATTTTCTCTGTCCCATCACAGAGAATCAATCATTCGCTCCCCATTTGCAAGGACAGGTCTACATTTTTTCCACATTTTTTAGGAAGAAGATGTTCCTAATGTTTAAAAAAAGTGGAGAAAGGGGAATTGTTTTTGTTTTATACTAAGAAGCACTTTTTTTTGCAGAGCTTAAACTTGCCAAGACTGAGAAACACTATTCTATGTGTCAGATCCCTGAGAGAATTCACATCTCTGCCACGTGGGTTGTAATATTACACCACTCGTAGATTTTCTGGAGGAACCAGGACTGTAGCTACTAAGAGGCAGCTGCTCTAGACAGCTAAATTGGCACCGAAGCCAAGATGGAAGGATGGAAAGATGAAGGCCTTCTAAAGTGGCATCACTCTGTAGAGGTATATGAGAATGACTTTGGGAGACAGCCAGAGGAATCAAAGCCCAAAAGAATCATAGGGATTGGGAAAAAAAACATTTCAGAAGGGACTTCCTTAGGTTTCAGGACAGTAAAAGCAAGTGAGGGGAGAGGTGCTTTGTTACTTGCGAAACTGTTAATGTAATCAATAAAGGGCTTCATAGTTCTTTTTCGGGGGGGAGTAGGAGGGTAGACGTGACTGGACAGGGAAATCTTTTACCTTTAATACATTAGTATGTTAGTACTCATACTTTCTGTTTCTTGTCAGGCCTATCTTAAAGACTTGACAACTTTATGCAAAAGCAGAAGTTATTTATAACCCCATGAAAAACCTGAAAACACAATATCAGGTTTTCTCAAAAATAAAACCGGGTCCTATTTTAATTGTTGCTTCTCCCCTCCCCCTGCAAATTCCTCAGTCAACCATGCTTTTTGGGGAATTCTGGGAGTTGAATTCCACAAAACTTAAAGGGACCAAGGTCGGAGACCTCTGCTTTAGATAACCTTTTCTTTACCTGTTTCTTTCAAACATGTTAAGACTGACATTTTCACTACTCCAATCGCCAGGCTCAAGACAGTTTTAAGTGTCTGGCGGAGTACAAAAATACAGATCTGCCCACAATTATCTAATTAATAAAATTAAACATAATCTGAACCTGTAAAGATATCATCAGCACATTTTCAGCTGGAGAAATGAGCACAAGAGCACTAAATATTTTACTACTACTACTACTACTACTACTACTACTACTACTACTACTACTACTACTACTACTACTACTACTACTACTACTACCACTACTGCTGTTAATAAAAATATTCTAAAAGTTTTTTCTCTGCTGTCTTATGTAGCACCTATCCACTGAATTCACTATTTTATCTTGTGTTGAGTCAACTCAAAGGATGATATAATATAGCAAGGGGTTCATTATAGACAAAAGATTGAATCTGTGTTAATATGCAAATTTTAATCCATTTAGGACTGTGCTCATGCTCCAATCAATCAATTAATTTGTCTGTCTAAGTATTGCTCATTATTTAAAAAATGCTTTTAATCACATTGAAATGCATTAATTAATACAACACTTAGTTAAATGAGGAAAAAATGAAATTCAGCTTTCCCCAGAGTTTCCAAGTGGCAAATATTTAATCCTCAAATATGATTCCATGATTAAGCTATATATTTGACAGGAGTTTTATAAGATTCTTATATTATACAATTTTACTTCACATGAAACCTTTTATATGAGTTAGATGAGCTAGAACAGATTTCGTTTTCTTTAATATATTAGCAATTTTAAACTGAAATTAATGAAGGCTGACAAGAAAATAAATATAAATGGAATATTTTCATACAGACCAATATTGTTGCTATTCATTTGCATTTTTGAGATACAAAAGTGAATATGTAAGATTCATTAAGTAATGCAGCATTAGCTACACAGTGAGTGAATGGGAGATGTTTAATTTGATAATAAGGGTGGTGTTCAGATTTACAATTTTGGTATTGTTGGGTCCGATATAACATGTTTTTTGTTTCAGGTTTTGAAATTCAGATAATAGCTTGGAATCATATACAATTTGGAATTCAGAATTCCAAATTGCTTCCCCACTCAGAAGAAAAACACTGCAAAAAGATTTACAATTTCATTAATACATATCATTGTTCAACAATAGCAAAATTCTAGGGCAATCATCCTTGGATGTTCATGGGACATTAAATAACACCACAAGGACCATGATGTCATCATGCACATAATGCATGACATATACTGGATGACTATGAAGATAGCCTTCTTTCATAAGTTTACCGGTATGCACAATGGCTTTGACCTGGAGAAACTCTCCTTGGCTTGAGTCCCCATAAGCCAAAGGTCGGATCCTGCCCGGTTGGCAGATCAGGGACGACGGCGACAGGGGGCTGGAGATGGAGGAAACAACGATCTCTGGCAGCCTGGCTTTATTCCAGCTCCGAACTGCTTACATGCTGGGGCGGCCTGAAAGCCCAGGGCCTTGATCCACCCTTCTGGAACCAATCTGCCCTGACGAAACAACAGGCCTCAACATCTCAGCCATCTGCCTGCAGACTTTCTTCTTTTCCCCCTGGAACTTTTATTTGAACCTCCCAGACCACCAACCTCGTCTCCCCTGTCCCCCCTCACAGGCTTGGCCCATCAACACCAGGGGCCCAGCTTGATGACGGATCCGAGGATCAAGAGAGATGGCAGGTGGCCCCTTCCCTACTCCCTCCCCCTCTTCCCATTCCCTTTTCTCCACACTCCATAATTTTGTAAATATTTGTTAAAGTTCTATATTATTGAAGTTATCTGTACACCACCAATTCCCCCCTTTCCTCTCCCGACTCCCTCCTTTCCCCCTTCCCATTCCCTTACCCCATATCCTATATTTTGCAAATATTGTTTTTTAAAGTTCAATGTTAAATGTTTTCTGTACACCGCCCTGAGTCCTTTGGGAGAAGGGCAGTATCTAAATCTAAATAAATAAATAAATAAATAATGTCATGATTGAATGTAGTAATGAGATGGATCACCAGGAGGAAGGGGGTGCATTCCACAGGAGTAGTCCAGATATATGTGTGAGAAAGAGGGTGAAGACACCACTTCCCTAATAGTTTGCAGAATATATTACTGATGCAGATAGTAGAGTCCTTAGTTTGGCAAGATTTTGTCCATAGATGCAAAACAATAAATAATTCAACTTGGAAGAATCACCACACGTTATTCTGGGTTTTGGGTAGAACAATTTATCAAGTCGCAATCTGGACTTTCTATTAACCTGCTCCTAATAGATGTCAACATCTTCCTTATATAAGAAAGATCTCTTTACATCAAATGCCCTTAGCATCTTGATGTCTTACTATAACAAAATTATAAACCGCTTAGAGAGGGCTGTAAACCACTGTGAAGTGGTATATAAGTCTAACTGCTATTGCTATTGCTATTATTATCTAGAAGAAAAACAATGCAAAAAGATTTATAATTTCACTAATACATATCATTGTTTAACAATAACAATCAATCCAGGATAGTTTTTTCCCTCATTTCATCAACCTACTAAACAGCTAACTTACATGACAGCGCTAATACGGAGGGTGTTTTTGTGACAGGATGTTTGCACTTTATAACATGATGGCATGATGAATGTATACGCATTTAATGACTATGAATGTATCTTATGCTTATATACACAATTCATGATTAAGATCGTGGTTTGTCAATTGCAGCTTATACTTACTTTATGACTATGAATGTATCATATACATTATGCAATGAGTATGTCTATATATACAAATGATCAAGGTTATGCTTATATATTCAAATGTCTAAGAAATGTATCTTTGATTGTATCTTTGCTGTAATCACAATTGTATGTAAGTATTGAGCATGTTCACTGTAGACAAATTCCTTGTGTGTCCTGACGCACTTGGTAAAATAAATTCTGGTTCTGATTATCTAGTAGACTTTATAATTATACAAAGTAATTGAATTGCTGTGAAGAAATTGTTGAGAATTCTACAGACAAATAGAAGTGATTATTGCAATTTATGATTATGATCATGATTTATAACTTGTTGCTCTGTACACAGAACTTTTGCACCAGAGACAAATTCTTTGTTCACACTTGGTCAATAAAATATTCTATTCTATTCTATTCCCAGATGAAGTAAAATCAGATAGCTCCCTGAAAGGACTAATAAGGAAGCTAAGGCTTAAATACTCTAGACACATAAAACTAAAATAAGACTTTTTGGAGAAGACCCTCAGGCATAGAAAAATTGAGGTCAATTTCCGATTCTGATCTTCATCAAGGGAGAACACAGCAGTCGAGGCTCTGGCTGTAAGTTCCCTTTTTTTCTGATGTGGGGAGCTTTGAGGTCCGAGACCAATCCATAGATGGCTGAAGAGGGAGGCGAGAGCAGAAGGATATGTGCGACTGCAGTCAGCGTGATTGGAGCTGTTTTATCTCCTTTTCTCCACGTGGGGAAAAAGTTGCCTATGGTGGCCATTTATATGAAGACCAGAGCAAGACAGTAACAACAAAATGGAAGCAAGAAAAGAGCAGCAGTCGAAGGAAAAAAAACAAGAAAAAAGGTATTTCTCTACAAAGACTGCATGAGAAGGTAAATTAAAATAAAAGTCAAAATATGGTCCCATAAAAAGGTTTAAAGCAGCGATCTGGCACTGCAGGGGGAAAGCGCTTTGAGGAAGAGGGTGACTGATTTCAAAAGAGGGTGGTTGGGTTTAACAGAGGGACATTTGGAAAAAAAGCTTAAAGAAAGAAAAGAAAAGGAGATTATTGAGGAGGAGCATTGGGTCAGACTCAAATTGATGAGGTTTTGATGAGGAACATTGCGTCAGAATCAAATTGTTGGGATTGGAGGGCAATAAGTCGGAATCGAATTGACAAGAATTGGAGGATTACAAACAAACATTTCTTTTTAAAAAAAGAACCAATTTAAGAAGAAATTGACTGAATAAAAATTGAAGTTATAAGGACTGGAAATTGGAACTTGATAAATTGCAAGGAGGAAGAAAGTGGGACATAATGGAATTGATACGGAAGGAGAAGACAATGGACCAGGAACAATCTACATATGGCAAACAATTGATACAGATGGAAGAAGAAATGTTGGGATTATTGGAGAAATTTCTCTGACAGACAAAAATGTCCAAATTGAAAAATAAGACTTTGGAAGTACCAAGCCTCATTAGGGGAATGAAAAAAATTAAGAAGGAAGAAAAAGAAACACAGTCCTAAGCAAGAGATAACATTACTAGGGAGCAAGAAAATAATGTTAAGAGTTCTTCACAAAAAGTGAAAAATGAAATGTACTATAGATATTTAGAACCAAATAATGCAAACACAGAGATATTGGCGTGGAGGGTAAAGTTTGAAAAATCCGGAAGAGAAAATATGTGATTGATCATAATAACACAGTGAAATAAACAGGAAAGATTAAAAGTAGAGGAATGTTTGTTAAAATGAATGAAATGAAAGAAAACTTTCGAAGAAGGGAAGTGTATGAAGAGGGCTTATTTACCTAGAAAGGTATAGGTTAAAGATTTTTTTTTGCATGTCATTTGATGATGAGTTAGGATATTAAATTTAAAAATAAAAAATAGAAAGGGAGGAAATGAGAGAGTTAAGTAGGATGAAATGATTGATGGGAGTGAATGATAGAAGAAATATTGATCTCTTCTTTCTTTCTTTTTGTTGTTTATTCTTTCTTTTTCTTCTTTTTCTTTTTGGTTATTGTCTTGTGTGATGATCTTATGGTAAATTAGATATAAAAAGATAAAACTTGGAGAACAAAATGTAGGGAAAAGAAAAAGAAGGAAAGGGAAAAAAGGACAAAAAAAGCCATAGAACTATTGATTTTGAAAATATAAATTTGGTGTATTGATTTGTAAGATTGGGTAAATGTAAAATGTGCATGGTGAATGGAAATAATTAACCCTGAAAGTGAAAAGATGAAAAGTAATAAGCCTATGTTGTTAAAAATGATTGATACCTAGTTTGAAGCAGATATGGGAAATCTATGGAGGTAAATTAATTTAACAAGCAAAAAATATGTTCTCTCTGCAAAAATGTATTTAAAATTAAAAATTAAAATGAGAAAAAGTATAAAATTGTAAAGAAGTAGGAAAAGAAGATGGTATAGAGGAAAAGAATTTAGAATGGATGAAGGTAGAGAGGCGATGAGAGGGAAATATAGAGAGAAGATTGGTTGCCAATAAGAAAAATAAAAGAAAGTAGGATAAGGGAAGGAAGAAGGACGAGAAAGTAGGAAGAAGGTATGAGGAAGTTGAGAAGAAGGGGAAAGAAGGGGAAGGAGGAGGAAGAAAGAGGAGAGTAGGTAGAAGAAAGAAGAGAAGGGAGAGAAGGAAGGTATTGGAAAGGAAGGACAGGAAGAAGAGGCAAGAATGGGGAGAGGGAGAAAACATTGAATTGGCAAAAGAAAGAAATAGGGATGTATAAATATTATTTGAAATGTGTAAACTATGTTACAGAAGATGTGTGACTGTATAAGCTATGATTATGATTTATATGGAAATAATTTTGAATTTGTCTTTCCCCCCTCTTTGGCACTTTTCGCGAGCATGTTGGAATGTGTTAATGTGAATTTTTTTTAAAAAACAAACAAAATAAAAATAAATAATAATGATAAAAAAATGATGGTAATTGTGAAATAGGGTAGCAGAAGACAAGATAGGTAAAATGATCACTGTTGGAATAAGCAGGAACTTAGAATCCCTCAGTTACCCTCAGACAATTTTGATGGCATCTAATCTGCAAATATCAGAAGCAGCTAAAAGCCGAATAATAGCATTAGACTTTACATGTATTTAACTACTGATCTGATAATGTGAGCGACTGTCTCTTCTTAGGAAAACCACATCCCCAGTACAAATCAGAGAAGGGGAAGACAGTATCATATTTTCACTGATAGTTGGAGGTAGCAATTTACCAGTGGGAAATTCTTGGTTTGCCTGAAGAGGGAAGAATGGGTTCTAATGTATCCCTGTCACACACAGATACGTGGTGGTAAAGTCCTTTCAGGAATTAGAGCGCTAGAGGCATTGTTGCTAGTGATATGGAAACTATTTCTTTCATGACTATTTATTCAGAATTTATGTGATTTTTTTCTTATATATATTTTTTTGCTTTCAGTTTGGAAATTTTACTCCTTTACCTGTAAATGCATAAGACTCAATTTTGTTTATCAAGGTCTCTTTCTATTTCCGGCTTTATAGATCATTTTTATATGTATAATGTATTATCCCAGATCCTACTTAACTGTTTTTAAGAGTAAAAGAAATAAGGATGCTGCTATCTAGAGAATTTGGTAAATAGTAGATCTTGGTGTATAATTAGTAGCTGTTGATCCTGCTGCTGCTGTTATTATTAACATTTGCCTCCTGGGTCTCAGGGTGATGATTTAACATTCTTCCAATGTACATTGTTCAATCTGAAAAATGGTTTCTAAAGAAAGCATTAATTTCCATTCTTCTTCTCACTTTCAATATTTCTATCTCATTTTCATAAGATGAAGCATTTGGGGTGGGGGACCTATGGAGAGTGGTGTGGATGATAAGTCATGTTGGTCTCAGTAGTTATCAGCATACTCGATGTGATAATCCCCCCAAACAATAATAATAATCTTGGATAAAGCCTATTACCCTGTTTCCCCAAAAGTAAGATATCCTCTGAGAATAAGACCTACTTACAATTTTGCCTCTCATTGAAATATAAGGCATCCCCTGAAAATAAGATCTTCCCGATAATAAGGCCTCGGACTTCTGGTTCTGGGCAGCTTCAGTGGAAAAATAAGACATCCCCTCGAAATAAAACCTAGCACATCTTTGGGTGCAAAAATTAATATAAGACAGTGTCTTATTTTTGGGGAAACACGGTAGATACGTGTATTAGCAAAATTTCAGTCTGTTAATTACAGAAGGCCAGGCTGATTGGATCTACATATATACGACACAGATATATTAAAATAGCCTAGCCTAGGAGTCCCAGCCACAAAAACCAACACCGGATCCAAAACAACACAAGACACCACCACCAATCCCTCTCACCAGACCCAAACCCTACCCCATCCTTTAAACGAAAGACAACCACCGTCCAGAAACCAGACCACAGCTGCATCACCAACTGTCACACACCCCGACCCAAAAACCAAACAAACTGACACACGGCAAGAACACGAACACCGACCCAGATCTCAAACTCAAAGCCAAACCAAAATCTGGAATGCTACATCACAGCCACCCACTTAGGACATCACATTACAAAACTCAGAAAATCACACCACTAGAACTCAAAAAGTTACAACACAACAAATGATCCAAGAGATCACAGAACAAAACTCAGAACTCCACATCAAAAGAACTCACAAAATCATCAAATAACCCATTACCCAAGCTGTTAAAACACAGGAGATTAATGGAAAAGCAATCACTATACAAAGGATCCAGGAGATTACTACACAACAGCCCATTATACCAACATCAACTTCATCAGCCAATCAAGAAATAACAACTCAGTCAACCAGCCCAGCACACCAAACCCTCCCACCAATATTTACAGAT
>JANHFO010001805.1:120559-132887 GCA_032468095.1 Pareas carinatus
GTTCCAGGCATTGACCGCTCTGTTACTGAAGTCATATTTTCTGCAATCGAGTCTGGATCGGTTCACTTTGAGTTTGTTTCTGTTATTAGCTCGTGTATTATTGTGGTTGAAGCTAAAATATTCGTTCATAGGTAAAACATGGTAGCAGATATTGTATTGCTCAAAATTGCTCTTGTGTATTTCAGAACTTTTTTTATTTACAAATAGTTAGGCAATAAACACGAGGTGTGATCATTAAATTCTGAGACTGTACTTGCTGTTGGGAAATGGATCATGTGATTGCCCTGCACATGCAGCATTGACATATAATGACCTTGAGGAGAAGCTACACAAAGTTTCAAAGTGCTATCGTCATTGAATCCTATGTTACAGACGTTTTAGTTAGCACATGCATTTATAAAATAAAGAAATATTGCCAATCGAAACCCATGGAATGTTGAATGGATGCTTCATGACGACAATGCACCAGATCACAGAGCTTTTGCAACATGCCAGTTTTGAGCCTGTAAACATTGTTCCTTTTGCCCGTATTCAGCAGATTTGGCCCCTTGTTACCGCTTTCTGTTTTCAAAGATGAAAATGAAGCTGAAGGGTCGCCGTTTTGGCATGATGGAGAATATCAAACGCAAATCACAAAAAGTGCTTGACAAGCTTGAAGAATGTGACTTCCAGGAGGCATTCTAAAAATGGAACAGGCACTGGGATAGATGTACAATTGCCCAAGTGGGCTATTTTGAAGGGGATGGCAGCCAAATTTAAATCAGGTGATTTTATTTCAATTTATAGTACTAGTCTCGGAATTTAATGATCGCATCTCGTACACTAAATTCACATTTCCCCATTTACATGATTCAGAGTACATGTTGCCAGATTTTAAGAAAAACTGCAGGGTTGTTGTTAATAGGGGTAACTTCTGCATGGTTGCTAACTCTGGGTACTGTGGAAATTGGATGTCCTTAAGGTATCTCTGCTGTCATTATTAAAGAGCTCCTGGCAACTTGTAAGAGATCTGGGTATTATCTTGCTTGGTATGGATGCTTTTTATGTTATACTTTCAACTCTGTTTGCTTGTGCTAATAGCAAAACTTGAAACCTTTTTATTCACCAATGTGCCTAGGTCCCTGATCAGTGCCCTGACACTTGTCAAAACAAGTGAAGGTGACAAGTATCATTCTGTATTTTTTTGAAGAAACAGCATTTGGAGATAAAAGGACAGAATGATAAGCTGCTTAAAGAAAAGGAAGCAGAGACATTTCTATAATAAGTCCATATAATAGTTTTTCCTCTTTTAGATTCAGTATGGATTCTAAGCTCACATCACTTGACAGCCAGTTCTTTGATATTTTAGACTTTTGATAATATACAATACACAGTTACTCATTGTTAAATTTCTCCAAACTAATTCTGGGTCAAAAAGAACTCCTGGATCCCCACCACCACATGCTAACTCTCATTCAGTTAGAGAAAAGAATATCTGAGAATTTCTTTGGAACTCTTTCAAATAAAAACAAAAATGTTCAGAATACTTCTCATAGACATAGAGTGGTGATCTTGTAATTATTCATCACAAGGTGACCAGGAACTGTTTGAAAATGTATTATTTTTCACCTTTCCAATGATTTGTAGCCTGTTTGGTTCCATTAAATCCTGCTAGAAGATGACATGAAGGGTTTTTTTTTTCCCTTAGGGATCTGTTCATTAGCACTGCAATTCCCATTGCTAAGAAGGAGAATTGCCCTGAAAAAAATTATTGGAATTATCCTTATCCTTAATTCTTAGAAGAATTAACATTCTTCCGTTGAGAAAATTATGAGAAATAAATCACCCAGTTTCTCTCTCCAACTATTTAATGGAGACTGTAAGAAAATCAGTAAAATAGTATTCTCTCCAGTCCCTCCACTCTACATTAATGCAGGCAACCCTCCTGATAACACAAATATTATTTATTTATTGAATAACCACCCATCTTACAAAACAAGTGTCTCTTGTTTTGTATTAACATGAAGATACCTGTCCTTATTCTATGTCTTGTTGCATGGATTAGAGCATAGATGTCAAACTAGTGGCCCATGAGCCGGATATGGTCCATGATTTACCTGTATTCAACCAGTGGGGCAGTTCCATGGGGCACTTCCTGGAGGTGGCAGCGGCAGCTCAGGTAGGGGATGTTCCATTGTGGGGGAATTGGTGGGGGTCATGGCGGGGGTCTGCAGTGGGGTCTGGGAGGTCTATGCAGGGCTCTGCAGGGGAATCCATGGGGATCACGAATGGGGCCAGGGTTTACAGGGTTCTCTGGGGGATAAGGTTAGGGTTAGGATTAGTGACAGTGGCAGTGGCCTGCAATGACATTGGATCTGACACCCCTGAATTAGAGTGATGTGGTGGTGGTGGGAGACAAAATAGAAGAAGAATCATTGTAATCCAAATCCCGCCCCTTTGTACATGCAAATAATGTCAACACACACCCCAAAGGCCAAGGTTTGGAGTGCACCACTAAATCTGCATCTTGCTTCAGATGTTGTTAGGCTACACATTTACAGGTATGACATCCAATGTTTTTCATTATTGAATGTTGACTACTATATTGTCAGGGAATTGCACAGCAAGTGTCCAAATGAAGTCAAAGACACTGACACAAATTTGTAGTTTTATATAAATAACTATATTTAACATTTATATTTGCAGCAGGCAAGATAGTCAGGAACACAGGAACATCATGAGGTAAATCTCGAGATGGTATGCAGAAGAAGAAAAAGTGGAGAAAGGGAAATTCCCCCTTTAAACCCATAGCAACCAATCATAGTGCCGATTACCTCAGGCAGGAACCTGCACTCTCCAACCAATCAACTACAGCTGTGTGTTCTGGGACATTGTACACTTTATTGTTCTAGCTACTACATTTAATATCCTACAGCTATACAGTACAACACTTCCTAAAGTCATCTTCTGAATTTTTTGAATTGAATGGGATTGTATGGATTTTAATATGCAGGTAGTCCATCACTTATGACCACAATTAGGATAAGAATTTCCATTGCTAAGCAATGAAGAGAGTTGTGCCTGATTTTGCTACTATTTTTGCAAAGATCGTTAAGGGAATTACTATAGTTGTTAAGTGAAATGCATGGTCACTAAGTTACTCTGACTTCCCTCATTGGCTTTACTTTTCAGGACTTCGCTGAAAATGTCACAAATGGCAATCACATGATGTCAAAATACTGCAACTGTCGCAAATGTTTGCTTTAGATCACATAACTGGGAAGATTCTGCAACGGTCATATATGTGAGGACTGGTCATAAGTCACTTTCTTCTGTACTGTTGTAACTTTGAACCAAAGGAGTGGCTTTAAATCAAGGACCGCATGTATTGCAAGCTTCTATGTGATCCTTACCTGCAATATATTAGAATATACAGTAAATTCTCCTTAAAGCGTTTTCTCAGAAGCAAGTCACACTGATTTCAAAGAAACTAAAATTAGCATGCTGATGTAAATCATGGAGAAATTATAGTTTCAAATTTACAATTATCCAGTAATTCAAGATTTAATGATGGAAGGATTGGAAAAGTAGTTCAGTAGTATTAGAAATTTTCAGATTCCCTATCTTGCTATAGGTATTATAGCTCTGATGTTTAAAAATATTTGGAGTGATTGTTATTGCATCTTGTTGTATACAATATAGCAAAATGGGAGCTATTCTGCTCAATTTTAATCCTACAGCATGACTATTTTTGCTTGTGGAAAATATAGATATATATTGGAAGAAAAGGAAAGTTATTGGTAGCTGCTTGAGTAATGTGCTATATTTGAAGTTATAGAACACTGATTATACATATTTTGAAGAGTTGAATGGAAAGTTTATAGTTTTATGAGATTATTGATTTTGAAGCTGGTAATATGTAATAGTTAAATTCATTAAACGAGGATCAAAAAGTGGGTCCTAAGATTTTCTTCTCCATCATCTACAAAAGCAATAATATCAGCTGTGTCATAGTTCTTTACAAATGAAGTCACCACTTGTTCTTATATAGGGCAACTGCAGTGAGATTGTTATATGCTAAAAAGTACAACGACTCAACACTAACCACAACAGAAGAATGCTGGGTGAAGAGGAAGGAATTTGCAGAAATGGCTAAATTGACTTCCTTGATTAGAGAAAAGATAATATCTACATTTAAGACTGAACTTGGAAACTTCTTACTGACTTTTTGCATGAAATAGAAAGAAAAATCACTTGTGACATGTGGTTGTGACAAAATAAGGTAATATAAAAAAGTGATATTTTTTTTTGAATCAATAGAGTAAGTGATAACTTTTATATCATATTCGTATTTGCTGAAAAGGAATTAGAAGCTTCTTTTTTCTATTTATTTTTATCATTTTTATACACTTTTCTTTTTCTCTCTGTCTTTTTCTTTATATTAGTTTCAGTTAGTTTTTATGCTCAGTTTATAACATTTAATAAAATGTGTACCATGAATTTTTATTTTTATTTATTTATTTTATTATAAAAATGTATTTTTTATAAATGAATCAACAACAATAAAGATAGGTTCTGGGAAGTAATTTGAAGAACTCTACAGAATACATTTAGAGAACTTTAGCTTCCATTCTCAAATTTCAACTTCCTTAACGAGTGAATCTTAATTATGCTTTTGCTTGGATTGAGGAATTGTCATTTTTCTATGTTGATTCTGCCAACACATATGGGAGAAGTTTCTTAGCTAGTATTCATAGCTAATATGCCTAGATAATAAGACAATCCTTTCTTTGTGACAGCCCCTCAAGTATTAAAAAGTTATAATTTTTTATCATGGTAACCAGAATTGGATGCAGTATTACAAGTGTGGTCTCACTAATTCAGAGTAAAGTGGTACTATCTCTTATGTTGCCTTGATACTATCCCTTGATTCCTTTTATATTCCAGATTTACTAATTCAGATGTTACATAAAGGAATCTTCCCTTCTGCAACACACACACACATAAATGCATACAAACAGGTAGCCTCCAACTTACAACCATAATTGAATCTAGGAATTATGGTCATATATTGTGATGATCATATAGCAAGTTATCACATGACTGACCCAATTTTGTTACCCTTTTTTGTGTATGGTTATTAGGTGAACGTGACATTCATGAAGTAAATGTTACAGCTGTTAAGCAAACTCATGGTTTGCTATGGACCAGTTTTTGCCACAAACTGGCCCATAGCAGTTGGGAATTAAATGCTGGTTTTCAGCAAAAACATAAATCATAGTCATATGAATGAGGAACTCTACAACTAGCCATAAATGTGGACCAGTAGTCAAGCGTCAAAAATGCAGGATAAGATAGAACTTTGTAACCAGGTTGTAACCTTTGGGGCTGTCTTGCCTACCTTCAAGTGCTTGTTAAGCAACCAATCATAAGACAAGTGCTTCCTATATTACTGTTTTCAATGATTCCATTAATGCTAGATTCCATTCTTGCCTGCAATTTTGTGGTGACCAGAAGTGCATTATATTTCAAGTTTTCAAATGCTCATCTGAAAATATATTCACTCCAAATGTATCTTGTTATCTCCAGAAAGAAAGAAAAGAAACAATGGATGAAAACTAATCAAGGAGAGAAGCAACCTAGAACTAAGGAGAAATGTCCTAATGGTAAGAACAATTAACCAGTGGAGCAGCTTGTCTTCCAAAGTTGTGTGTGCCCCATAGGAAGAGATTGGACAGCCACTTGTCTGGAATGGTAGAGGATCTCCTGCTTGAACAAGGGGCTGGACTAGAAGACCTCCAAGATCCCTTTCAACTCTGTTATTCTGTACATTCTTAAGTCTAAGTTACTCAGACTCAGGACAGCAGAATTGTCCTATCTTTGTTATATATGTGAACATATGCCTACCTCTATGTTTATTTTCAGATTTCCAAGGCTGATACATCGATGTTGCACTGAGATTTCCACTCTGCCAAAACTCGTGTTCATTACATGTAGCTAAAGCATTGAATTACTCTAGGTGATAATGTGCAGTGTTGAAATACAAGAGGTTTATAATGTACAGCTAATAAGATTAAGTGAAAGAAATCAAAGCCAATTTATGTTCGGTGGTTTGGGGAATAACAACATTTGTGTCAAGATGCACAGTAATCATCTAAACATGGGAATAACCCCCCCTCCTAATTAAACAAGAAATGATAGTCAATAGTACACAATTGTAGAAAGTCAACAGAGGAGGCATTAATGTAAATAAAAATTAAACTGAGTTTTCAAAAGCGAGAGGCCAGGAAACTTATTTTGTGCTCACTGAACCAATTAACAAGCATAATACATCTGTTTTGCGGGAAGCAAACCAAACATAGTAAATGAGAAAGCTTTCCAAAACTTCCGTTCTTTGGTACTATAGAAATAAATTAGATGGTTCGAAGTGAGATGGATCACCTCCTCTGATTTTTCTCCCAGTTTCAAGCACATGAATCAGTTTGGCATTCCTTGTTTGTGTCTGAGCCTTCCATTGCTTAAGCAACTTGTGACTGAAAGGCTACATCACACAGACCCACAGACCGAGATAGGTATTACACAGGCAGAATCTTAAATTTAAAGATAGTCCCTGACTTGCAGCTATTTATTTAGTGACTGTTCGATGTTGCAATGACACTTAAAAGTGACCTATGACAGTTTTTCACACTTTGAACAGCTGGTCAAAATTCAGAGGCTTGGCAACTGATTCATATTAACAACAGTTGCAATGTGTCAAGGTGATGTGGACCTACACACCAGAGTCAATGGGGAAGCCTGATTCATAGAACAGTCATGACACCAACTTACCATTCTCAAAGATTTGCCTAACAACTGTTGCAAGAAAGGTCATAAAATGGAGCAAAATTCACTTAACAACTGTCTTATTTAGCAACAGACACTTTGTGCTCAATTGTGGTTGGACGTCAAGAACCACCTGTACATTACCAGATCACAATTCATTAGCAACACGCTGAATTTTAGAGCTGTCTTTCTAAGCCATGAGGAGAAGAAAGCTGAGAACTAAAAGATGATGAAGAAAAGCTGTAGGTTATTCAAAGGTATTCCACTTGCTAAATCCCTTCCAAAGTAAATAAAAGGGAGGGTGAATGGGTGAATAGGATTAGAAGGCGCTTGAGAATTACAATAAATGAGTTTTAAGTTTAGAATTGGAATAGATCCAATCTTTACCTGTTCACCTGGGGGCTGCAGGAGGGATTTATTGACTAGATTAGAAAATTAAAAAAAACTTTGCTGGATTGGATCATATGCTGACAAGCTTCTTCAAAATTACGAAGATATAGGCCAGAGCCCTCTGTTACCTCCTGCAGTTTAGTGCAGTGTTTCTCAACCTTGGAATCTTTAAGATGTGTGGACTTCAACTGAGGTCTGAAGTCCACATATCTTACAGATTTCAAGGATGAGAAATACTGACTTTAGCGAGTCAAATGCAGCCTTAAATTTCTGCTAATCTGAGCTTTTTCCAACACAAATGTCAGTTGAACTTTATTCTAACTAGCACTAGTCCTGCTGTAGAGCCAGTAGGGTGAAACACCCAATTCTCTACAAGCAGACTTCATGGTGAAATTCTATTAAATCCTCATATTAAAGTTGTCATTGGTTCTATATTGCACTTACTATCAAGCACTAATCTCTTCCAGAGATCTCCAATATTGCCTTGTCATGACTATTCTTTCAGTGGGGCAAAATATAAAATACATTTGGCACTGCCATTACTCATCTCATTTGGGTCAACTCTAGCATAAAAGGAATGCTGTATATATTACTTGGAGCAATATCTTGAAAATGGAAAAAGAGAAGGTTTAAGATGTGTGGTCTTCAATTCTCAGAAGTCTCTAGCAGCATGGAACTTGAAGGCTAAACAACTTAGTTGCCAAGTTTGAAAAACATTGACTTAATGGAAGAGTTTTCAAACTTTTTCATGCCATAGAACCTGTTACCCACCCATCTGCCATTCACTGTCCCTCTGCAAACAAGTAACAAAAACAACAATCAACAATCTCAAGAGCCTCCTGGAGCCTCCTAATTAATAAATAAAAGTTTAGTGTTAAAAATGTGGGTGTCCCTAGGTAATCTTTTTCTCCTCTCCTCCCAATATCATTTGACATACAGTAATCTCTTCTGGAATCCCATGAAGATTTTTTAATACAGTTTTAAGCACTGGTTTTGAGCTTCTGGCAGAAAGGTAAATATTGTTCTAAATTATTATTACTACAACAATTTAGTTTTCTCCCTGCCCCATTAAGTGTTTGAATGGCTTGAAATCAAGAGAGGTTCTTGGGTTTTCTGAGGTGTCCTATGTAACTTGGTTAGTCTTGCACGGTAGACATTAGGGCTCGAAAAAGCACATTCACTTGGTCCAATTAAGACAATGAAAAAAAAAGAATAGGCTTTATTTTCTTCCATTTTGTTTCTAATTTGATGAAGAGGTTTTTAATACCCCATAAGGTTCTTGGAATAGAGTAAGATTTCCCAAAATAGTCAATATCTACCCTTAAGTGTTGATGAAACTATCCAAGGATTATAAATATCTGGGAGTAAAAAATAAGTCAATAAATCTGTGGAGGTCAATAGGTGATTAATAAATTATAAGACCAAATGGGATCAATTAATCTTTTGGAGTTTGTTTAGAGTTCCCTTCCAGTCCAAAGTCTTAAAAGAGAGATAGTTAGCAGTGAGGCAGATAGCTAAACTAGGTTCCATCAATAGCAGTCTTGAATTGTTATTATGATTATGATTCTATGTGTTATCATTATATTTGCACCTTTGAAATTGATGGAAATGTAATACCCTATTACATCAATTATAAGATGCATGTTTTTTCAGATTTTGGTGTCTCTGTATTCATGGTGCATCTCATATTTGATGGCATCTTACCAGGGTAAAGGCTTTTTATTTTTTTTATTTCTAACTTAGAAAAATAAGGGTATATCTTATAATCTGTGGCATCTTGTAGTCAATGTAGTACAATAATTTAAGTCCTAATCAAGAGCCTAAAAATTATAAGGTACCATCTAAGAATTTTGGCAGTTCTAAGCATAGTAGTTTATTTTTTATTTTTTATAAAATGAGAATGCTTGGTTCTAATAGATTCAGTTTTTTTCAGATATCAAGGCAGTGCTTTGAATATTGGCCAGGGAGCTTCAAACACCATCGGTATAACAATAAACTTCTTTTTCGATTGGTGATCAATTTCAGAATGCAAGTCCCAGTATTTCATATTTTGTTTCAATTATGGTTCAGCTAGTCAGATATTTAGACTGGAGTTGGCATTTTTATCTACCTATAAAGTCTTTCCCAAGGACCTGTTATTGTTTGATGGTATTAAAGGTATTGTTGCAGGATGTAAATTCTTCTTGTTATTAATATATAATAGAATTGTTTTCATATAATAAACATTTGGGGTCAAGGAACACATGAAATGTCATGAAGAGGTCAATAAACTGAAAAGTTTGAGGGTCTCTGGAATAGAAGAAGCTACCTCCTGAGTCTAGTCAATGACCCATCTTGCTCAATAATATGGACTGGGAATGAATCTCAGAGTTTCCAGACAGAAATTCCAGTCTTGTTCTAGAAATGTAGGCATGAGTCTAGGGTTGATAAGGCCCATTAGAAAAGCTCATTGGCATTCCAGAAAAAAATCTCAGGTTTGAGCAACATTGTTAGACAGAGCTTGTCATGTTCTTCTTGGAGACCTTAATGAGTTTTGCTGTCCATCTCATTCATGTTGCCTCACTGAATTAGGTGTTTTGTGTTACTAAAAGGTTGCTTCAAAAGGAGATGCATGGAGGAACTTCCGGTTCTGCTTTCTTCCGAACGGGGCGAGGCAGCCAGGGCTCCGGTTGCTGAAACCATTCTTTTTCTGATTCGGGGGCTGTGAGCAGTCCTAAGTTACCCTGGAGAGATGATGGATGAGGGGGTGCAGTGGAGGCCAACATGTCGGTCTTTGCTGCTTTGACCCCTATTTGCTCGGTCGAAGAAAGGGCACTCATTAAGGAAGAATGCAGGGATGCCAAAACTAACATCAAGGCAGAAGCAGAAAGAAGAGACCAGCAGGAACTGGATGAAATAGTAGGACCAATACATCCAGTCTGGTAAAAAGATTTTAAAGTAAAAAGAAATTTCTCTTCCTAAAGTGTTATGTGCCCGAAGAGTAGAGGGAAATAGATGATATTTTGCTCCCATAAAGTCTTTAAAAAAAGATAACTGAAATGCAAAGGGAGTCAACGAGATTAAAGAAGAAGATTTAAATGAATTTTGAAAAAGAAAAGAATTCTAAAAAGTGATTAAAATGGTTGAATAAAAAAATGTGGACTAATTGCAATGAAAGAACATTGTTTGAATAATAAATTAGATGAACTTAGATCAGAAATCTAGTGATTGGAAAATGAGTTCAGATTTGAAATAAATTTAAAAGTCGGAATTGAAAGCTTTGGATTTAAATAAAACAAAGTGGTGAAAATACGCAAAAGCACAAACAAAGATATTTAAAGATTTGGCCTTTGGAGATGGAAAAAAAAGTGAACTATAAATTGGAAATATGAAGATTTGGACAATGGTTTTGTACTATTAAACAATTGGAATATAAAGACTTGGATTTGGAAAAGGAGAATCGGACAAAATAGAGAAAGAATAGCCTGATAAATTTATGCTGCAAATGGAACAACTGTTTAAATCATGGGAGAGATACCGCCACAAACAAGGGGAACAGAAAAGTAAAAAGAGACTTTTAGAATTGGCAGAAATACCAGAGCAAAATAGAAGAAGAAACCAAAAATAACAGAGACAATCGTCTTAACAAATAAAAAGACAGAAAAACTTAGCAGTTCTTCTAGGAAAGTTGGGGGGGAGAAGTACTATTACAATGTGGTTGTAAAACGAACATTGGATTGGAGGGAAAGAGGGAAGGAGTCGGAGTAGAAAAGGGGGAATCGAGCAAAGCAAATTGGGAGAAGGAAGTGGGAAAATGTACAGTACAGGAATGTGGGTTAAAAGGGTAAGAAAGTTGGTTATTGAGTCATTCGCTAAAATAAAGGAGAATTTAGTGTTAAAAGTGTTTGATGAAGAGTTGCTAGCCAGGAGAGATATACCCTGTTTCCCTGAAAATAAGACAGTGTCTTATATTAATTTTTGCTCCCAAAGATGTGCTAAATTTTATTTTCAGGGGATGTCTTATTTTTCCATGAAGAAGAATACGGTACACACAATGTGCCCGACTCCTGCCCTGCGCGACTCATTGTCTAATTGTGAGTCAGCCAGACTCCGTCAGGGCAGCAGCTTGTCCTGGCGGCGGCGTGGGCTCTTTGATTAAAAGAGACCTCACACTTCCTGTCTGCTCTGGCTGCGCTGCGGCCAACAGTGAGTTGCATGGTGGCGCCCACCACTACGGTCCAGAGTCCAGAGTTACGATAGCTTCGGGGGGGGGCTTATGTTCGGGGGAGGCCTTATTTCCGGGGAGATCTTATTTTCTGGGGAATGCCTTATATTTCAGCGAGAGGCAAAACTGTAAGTTGGTCTTATTTTGGGGGAATGTCTTACTTTCGGAGAAACAGGGTAGGTTAAATTAAAGCAATTCTGTGAAAAAAACCATATAGAAATGAAGGTTGATGACAAAAGGAAAGTTAAAGGATCGAGATAAAAGTAATAAAGTTTTGAACTACAAGAGGATTAAAAGGTTGGTGGTATTAAATAAGGGAATGTCATGAAAGTTTGTTTTTAAATATGAAATGGTCATAAACAGAAATGAAATGATGGCTAAAAGATAGGAAGATTGGCTAATTGAAATTATGAATTGGAATTGTAGAGTATCACAAGATTGACTTTAAAAACAGATCCTAAACAAAACAAGTAGAGATGTTACCCACATATTAAAAATTGTATAAAATGGTAAAGGAGAGATTGGAAAGGTTTTGAAATGGATAAAATTGAAAGAGGAGTATTTGAAGCTTGATATTGAAAGGGAATAAATATGAAATGGACGCAAACAGAGTGATGTAGGAAGATTATCTTGTAAATCTACGGTATATATATATATCCTCCCAAAAAAGCAGATGCATGGTTTTACAGTGCCCAAAATAGAGTGGCAAAATGATCAATTCTGGACATTTTGATCTTTTGTGAATATTGTTATTTGTTTGTTTAGTTTACATAGGTTTGCTTATCCTCGGCAAGTCATAAACCATCTTTCTCTTAATATGTCCAATCCCTAAAAAAACTATGCTATTATTGTTATCAAAATCATCATCATCATCATCATCATCATCATCATCATCATCATCATCATCATCATCATCATCATCATCATCATCAT
>JANHFO010001809.1:121361-136187 GCA_032468095.1 Pareas carinatus
TCCCTTCCCTTCCCTTCCCTTCCCTTCCCTTCCCTTCCCTTCCCTTCCCTTCCGCCTTTTCCCTTTCTTCCTGATCAGAGCATATATTCCTACTGTCTCCATATCAGTGCTTGATAGCTAATGTTTCTACCCAAAAAACACCAGACTGCTATTGAGCTTCCCAAATCAGAGTTATGGTCAAATCATAAGACGGGTAAAAGGAATACATGTGGTAACTAAAATGCCAGCCTTCTCTACAGGCACTGTAAATGGCAATAAACGTTTCCTGTCCACCTTCCACCCTCAGAGTGAACATGGCGATCATTCACTCTATAGCATGGCATAAATGGAAGTGATATTCAAGAGCAGGAGTGGCGTAGGTATTATAGTATCAACTTGTGGAGTGTTTGAATTGCCCAGGTCTCTGACCCAAAAAAAGGAAGCTGCAAAAAGCCAGCGTTGTGGTTTCCCTTGCAGACCAAAAATCATCAATGCAGAACATGCAGAGAGCCCAGCAACTAGACAGAAGGGGACACTCCCACAGCAGACCTGATGGGCCAACTAATTCTGAAGGCATCCCTACTTAAAAGTGTTAGGAATGCTACACTAGTTTTCAGGCTGCCTTTTATTGGATGCTGACAGTGCACTAGAAGTAGTGTTGAGTGGATGTAATCCTCACCAAGCTGTAAGTGGGGCATATGTATGACAGGGGAAGGAGACTGAGTAAATAAGCTCAATAAATATCAATCTTTGATGGAGGGAGGAGAAGGAGGAGAACTCTTGCTTGTAAACATCAGGAGAAAAAAATGTGGACTTAAAAGTTCCTGAAGCTGCCAGTATCTGCCAAGAAAAACTACTGTACTATGCCCTTTAGGGGCACTCCCCTTCCACCTTTCCTTGTCCCACACCATCATAGGTTTTTAGGACTTGAGGAAGAACAATGAAAAAGAGGAATTTACAAGTCATCTCCAAGCAAAGCTTCGCAAAAATGTTCGTTTCTTTTATGAATCTTCAGCTGAAATTCTTTTGGCAGCTCATTCCATCTCAGGATAGTTTCAGGATGCTTACATATTCCTAAATGCTCCAACATATACTGTGAGACTCATCTCTGAGCAGAAAACAGAACCATGACTGGCTCTATGTATGGGCTAAGTAAATACAACCCAACTTCTGTTTGAACAGAAAGTTTCGTGGCAAGAGATATACCATAAGAAGTAAATATGCATTGTTATGTAGTCCATTATTTATTTATATTTAATTTATATATTATGTAACATAATGCATAACAAATATGTATTAATCAGTCATGAATAGATGACAAAATATGATGAAAACCAAAACTTGTATGGTGAGAAAGCATCTACATTTGTTTAGGAGTTCTAAAATTAAACTCTTAAACATTCTTTAATCAAAAGGAAATCCCATTCAAAGGAAATCTAATTAGAAATTAGAAATCAAGAGCTTTCAGTTTCAGATTATTTTCTATCATCCAAGATAACCTTTCTACATATGCTGTTTTTTAATTTTAATTGCTGATCATGAGAGACATTCGGTCCAGCTGCAAGAAGAGACCCAGTTACCTATTCAAGCTGTTTATGGGAATTTAAGGCAGCCATTGAATGCAATTTGAATGGAGATTCAGCAACCAGTTGGAATAGATGATAGAAATAAAAGGGCTTTTAGAGTTAATGTTTCTAAACATGTGAGAGCAGAGATGTTATTCCTTCCCCTTCACGGTTTCCATCCATTAGAGATTAAGAGAAACTTCCTGGGAGCAAACTGAGAGCATTTCTGGCTGTTTCCTGTGAAGCATTGATTTATTGCCGTTACTGGGACCGTTTCTGCTCTAGGCCATAGTTTTACACAATGCATTAGGGAGTGTGGGTCGAAGAGTGTTTGATTCAGAACCAGCAATTTTTTTTCAGATGGGGTCGTTTTGATTTAGAGACATAGATTGTAACTGGATGTAGTTTCAGTTCTGAACTGGAGCCTTGGCTCAAACTGAAAACAGAGCTTTCTCTCTATTTTTACAGGAACATGGAAGAAACCACAGGACCATTTTGAGAAGGCAGTGACATCTGCCATATTACCAGCAAATAAGTGTAGGGGCTTTTGTGGAAAAAAAACATTTGATATTCATCATTTTCTTTGTAAAGTGTGCCTGGTAGTTTTGAGGGGCAACTTGGTTTGAACGTTGAGTGCAGGGAGTCATCAACTTATTTATTGACCATTTGAAGTTACAATGGTACTGAAAAAACTGGCTTATGACCATTTTTCACACTTAGACCATTGCAGCCTCTCCACAGTCACATGATCAAAATTCAGTTGCTTGGCAACTGACATGTGTTTATTTAATTTTTATTTATTTTTTTAGACTCTTATTTTACAAATATTTTTTTTTAACAATCACGACAAGGTAAATTCATACAATCACAAACAAAAGAGCATCAAAGGTCTTTACTGACATGTGTCTATGACAACTACAGCGTTCTGGGTTCGTATGATCATTTTTTGCGACCTTCTGGCAAGTAAAGTTAATGGGGAACCCAGATTCACTTAACAACTGTGGTACTAATTTAACAACTGCAGTGATTCACTTTATAATTGTGACAAGAAGGATCGCAAAATGGGACAAAACTGACTTAACAACTTCTTGCAACAGAAATTTTGAGCTTGGTTATGGTCATAAGTCAAGTACTACCTGTATATTATTGTCCCAATTTTTTAATGTATTCACACAGAGTACCAACTAGATATGTGTATAGCCTATAAATGCTCAGAGTACCAGCATCTCACCCTTTAGCCAGAAAGGGAGTGTGAATTATTCTTACTCTTTGTTTCAGAACTAAGAAGGCTCAGCTTAGAGCAGTGACTTTTGTTGTACAGAAGAAGAAAACAACACATGTGATACAATTAGCTTTCAGCCCTTGTCCCTCCCTCCAGCCAGAGTTCATGATCCCTTACAGCCTCTCAGCCGGTAGCAATTTTTACAAAACTTTGAAATGTGTCCAAAAGGGGGCAGTCAAGGAGAAAATGTGGGAAGATACCCAGCTGCCAGGGCAGACCTGGGAAAATTTGCAAAGGAGTCCTTCTCCCTAGATAGGCCACACAAAATAATATCTTGACTGTTAGTTTAGGTCACAGCCTAATGTATATCTTGTTCACACCCAGAGCAATCGCTGGTTAGGTCAGCTCACTGCTAGCCTAAGGAAATGCATGTATGTTCTAGTATATTCATGAAGGCAGAATGCCTCTTGTTTTCATTGTTCCTTGGATATGTATATGACTTGATGAGTGTTCTTTATGATAATGAATGTATCATAGGATTGTAACCATTGTTTGTCAATTATATGCTTATGATTGTAATCAGTTTGTCAATTGTAGCCTGTATGTAAGTATTGAGCATTTACATTAGAGAAAAATTCCTTGTGTGTACAGACACACTTGGCCAATAAATAAATTCTTTTCTTTTCTTTTCTATTCTACTCTATTCTCTAGAAATAGGGTTCTGTGACTACTCTAAATCTTCCAGTTCCTTCAGAAGGAATACAACTCCTTCCAGGGGAGATAAATTATCTAGCAACAGGACTTCAGAAGTACCTATTCAGAGAATTCCCCTTATTATAAGAATACAAACTCTGTCTTATTTGCCTTCATTAATTTAGTTGTCCCTAATTTATTATTCCAATGTAATAGACAACAGAGAGATTTGATTTAATTTCATTCCTTGCTTGTAAAATAGATTCACTTTTGTAGGAGAAGGCATGGCAGATCCTAGGGGTGGAGTGCAAAGAGAGATCAGCCTAGAATTCTTATATAGCCACAAGTGAACTACGTCCAACCCCTCTTGAGTGCTGTTGATGGTTATCTAACTGTAGCCAGGGACTACCATTAGTTGGGAAAATTCCTGTGCATAAGCTGTCAGTAATAGAGCAACTTAATTGAACCTTACATGTAGACCTCATCTTTGTGCCTGACAACTTACTTCTTCACCTCTCTACTTAGCTCTGCTCCCAAGGTGAGTTTCTTAAGCTAGAACTTCAGTACCTGCATCATCTTAGACCATTTTTGGATCATAATCATCATAATTTAAAGCTAATCATGGATTGGTTTGCTCAGGTTTATGTTTCATCAGAAGCAAATGCATAATTTTAGTAAGTATGGTCAACGAGGAAGGGCATTTGTACCTGAATTTGCAGTTGCATACAATCATACAATTTTTCTAGGTTCCTAACAATCAATGAAATATCTTCAATATTGAGATGATACAATCTTGATACATATACTGATTAACAACTTACCTAGATGGTATTTTCCTCTGTGTATTATATTATAGTCGTTTATCTTGCTGCTCTAAAATTTAAGATTTTCTATGTTGTAAAACAAAAAGCCTCAAATGCTTTGTCATTTGATCTGGATCTGGAGTAATCAGAACATAGCAAAGTCACTATGGCTAATCAATGAATTAGTACCAGATGTTTAGTCAATTGTAATAGACTTTTAAGGCTTGAGGGATCCTGAAGTGGAGGAGGGTGGAATATTCATGTGACACAATCAAACATTCCTAAGAAATGAGGTCATATCTTTCCAATTGTGGTGTTCCCCTTCCCTAGACGAAATGAAATCTACATATTAGGATATGAAATAGCTTTAGAATCACTCCATCAGGTAGTGCCATCTGGCTACCTCATAGGAGCAAGCAAGCACCATCTAACCACGTTTTGGATGAACAGCATTAGGGTGGATCTTTGTTTTTTCTTCCGAAAGGTGTGCCAGTTCCATCTCTTTGGCCTTGGAATGAAGCCAAGGGTACTGCTCGTAACTGCTGGGTAGTGAGTTAGAAACAACATTAACATATGCTATGCTGGGTGAAAGCAGACAGAATTAGAAGGGCAAATATCAGCAAGAGAGTGCAGAAAGTACTGAGTTGAAGCAAAATAGCTTTTAGGGGAGAAGAGCCAACATTTCCCAAGCAGAATTTTGTTTAGACCTATGCACATGAAACATTTTTTACCTGAATTAACTGATTGTATATGTGTATGGCATCTGTTTCTAAAATTAATCCATCTAGCTAAAACCAATGGAATTGTCACAGCCACATTAGCTGCTGAGTGGAAAGAGGTGGAGGGGGACTCTGATGACTCCTTTGGGGGCCAAGACTTGACTTTGCTCTAGAACCTACTTTCTGTACCAAAGTTCAGATTGAAACCTATTAAATAACAGCAAAGTTAGTACTCTTAAGCAACTTTAAAAGTATTCTTTTCCTTCCACTGGCGAAACAAAGCAGCCCCAACTTTTGCCAGTTTAGAAATTAAAAGCACTGAATTCAATCATTCAATTGAATTCAATTCAATTCAAATGATCATAGTCGTTCAGACACCAGATTACATCTGCCATCAGTCTCAATTTTTAGTCTCAGATTTCATATGTATTGCACACAGTCACGGAACCCATTCCCAAATCTACAGAAATGTCAGCTGTTGTTTTAACTTGCAATATGTTTACATGTTCTTCTCAAGTCAAATGAAGAAAAGAGCAACCTGCAAAGATTTCCCCCAAATATTGAAACAGAATGGTGCAGATAAACAGACCGAAAGACAGAAACTTCAGTTAGGTCATTGACCAATAAAAGTACAATCAATAAAATGAACAATACAAAACCATCCCCTAATAACAAGAACTGTTAGCAACCATTTGCGACTAAAGCTTATGCGTAATGTAGTAACATGTTGCTACTTTTAGAGAAATAGACATCTTGATTGTTAAACAGATAAAAGCTACCAGACTGCCCCAGAAATTTAAATAAAAGAAGAATAATCAACTGGCAGGAAATGTCCCTATAGAACTGGCAATACAGAAAACATGAGCTGTGGTTTCTATGGTAGCCATACACACAGAGGCAATGTAGAATTTCTTAAGGGAAGGAGTTCCTATATTTTCCTGCCAGGACAAGGCATTTTCCTAGCACGAAAGCTGGAACAGTCAATTCAAGTCCTTGCAATTTACCTTACTATAGGATAATTGTGTAGAGTTTTCAGCAGAGGTGGCAGTTCACAGATTGTAACCAGGAATACATTTGTTTCAAACCTGATCACTAAACACTCATAAGCATTTTTGGAATTATATTCATCTTTCCAAGGACGTCTGGTAACCTGAAAGTTGCTTTTCAGAGGTACAACTGGACTTGCTATGAAGACCTCCAACCACTCACTGTTGGACATGCTTACTGCATTCCCATACCATGCTAAGTGTTCATTTAAGCACAATCAAAACTTCCCAATGCTATTGTGAAATATATTTAATTCAATTGTATAAGGTATAGCTTTCTCCTACATTATAATAAAAAGTTTTTTTTTTTTAATGGGCAGAGATTTCACAGTTGAAACTCCTTACCCACTGTCTTGCTTTTTATTTCTGCAACAGGAAGCTGAGACACTCAGTCTTGGATTGATGTGTAGCTTTTAGGATGTTGCTTCAGAAAAAGAAAACACAGAAAAATGACTGATGATTGATTTCCAAAACACCAATGCTATTTTCAGAACATCGTTTTCTGTGTAAAACATTACTTCATTTCCCATACTTTTTCTCTCTCCAGGCTATGCTGCAGTGTCCTTAAACTTCATTGCTATACCATATTTATCACTGAAAATCCTACTTATCTAGATCTTGACATAATGAAGGCATGAAGGTGCGGTAGTTAGAATTGCAGTATTGCAGGCTACATCACTGCTCACTGCCAGGAGTTCAATCCTGACTCAGCTCAAGGTTGACTCAGCCTTCCACCCTTTCAAGGTTGGTAACATGAGGACCCAGATTGTTGGGAGCAATATGCTGATTCTGTCAACTGCTTAGAGAGAGAGCTATAAGAACACTATGAAGCAGTATATACGTCTAAGTGCTGTTGCTACTGTTATTGACAAGATGTTTGCCGTTCTATTCTTTTGCCAGTGTTTTGTCTCGTTCATTTTGATTTCCTCCAAACTGAAGATATTTCAAAGCACACAGAGAACCTCTTGACTGACTTGCTTGTGCAATTGCTGGTTTTTGTTGCTGCTGCTGCTGTTGTTAAGGTTCTAGAATTGAATGATACAACAGTAATCGCAAAACCAGTCAATATACATAGCTCTGGGAGGAAACAATGCCTGGGTCTGAACCAAGCGATAAAGATAGCGGTCACTGATGGGGAAAAAAAACAAACCCAGAAAAAACAAATGAGATGAAAGTTTCTAAAGCATCCACAGGTTCAGTGCATATTGCCATTGCTTTGGGTCTTTCTGTCTGAATGATTGTTCCCACTTGGATAGAAGGCAGGTAAAGAGGAGATAAAAATATGGCCTGTTCACCAAAGAAAGATGGCATCATTTGGAGGCTCCATTGTGTGTGTATGAGTGTGTTTTGACTTCTGGCATCTGCCTGGACAAGTCCCTATAGTTTTCAGAAGTGATTTGCCATCACTTGCTTCTTAGAGCTGAGAGAAAGTGACTAACCCAAGGTCACCCAGTGTTGTTCCTCACCCCCACCCCCGACATCTGAGCTGTCGGAGTCGGATGATTAGGGACTGGAAGGCCCTTCCACCCTTGGGTCTGGGCCAGGAGTGATGGTTCCCTCATTGACCCTCCCAGAGCCGACTCAAGGAAGGTCAATGAGGGAACCAGCAGCCCTGACCCAGGCCCAAGGGTGGAAGGGCCTTCCAGGCCCTCATGATCCAACTCCGGCAACTCGGTTGCCAGGGGGCAGGGCACAACACCCAGCTGGCTTCATGCCTAAGGCAGGACTAAAGCTCACAGTCTCCTAGTTTTTAACCCAATGCCTTAGTCACCATTCCAAACTGGCTCAGAAGCGCCATTAAATTGCTGCAATTAACCATCTACTTTGCACATTAGGAGGTCCAATTGGACGTGGCTTAAGCAAGCAGTTCCACTACAGTCATATCATTCATTGTAACTTCCTGGGGTTGGGGTTGTTTTTCTTTTGTAACTGTGGATGAGGAGAAACAGAAAAGCAACTAATCTGAGCTTCTGACTTGCTGTTTTTGGCTTTCGGATTCCCTGACAAACTTAATTTGACAGTGGTCAGAATACATTCTCAATTCCAGCCCCAACCGCAAGACCTGGTCAACATCAAACTATTTTTGTTTATTACAAGGAAGCTGTTACAAAGTGTTCTATTTGATTTTTCTCAGTGAAATCACCATTCTCGGACATCCAAAATGGCAAAAGTTAAATATTTATACAGACAGGCTTGTTCCTATAAAATAATTAGAACACCTTAAAAATCATTAGTGGTTCAGGGTAGAATCCAGTTGCATTTGCTGAAGAACAATCAATCAATCATTTGTGGTACAGGAATACGGCAGTCCTTGCAATGCACAAATACTGTCTGAAGAATCAGTAGATGCATTTAGAAACCCTACATCTAATGAGTTTTGCCTTGCAATCAATGCCATCTGTCCTGCTTGTATCTTTTAATTTTGTGAATTGTATAGTCAGCTATTTCTGTGCCATGAAATGTTCTGATCTTTGTTTTATTATATATATATACACACACAAGCATTATCAGAAATCCAGCACTTAGGCACAGGCACCATGCATTTTTTCTGCCATGGCTGATATACTGGGCACTCAAAAGACTCCGGTGATTAGATAATCCAGAATGATTACAAGTCCCAGAACAAGGGCCAGCCAAAATCTACTAGGCACTGAGTTGAACATGAATTTCATCATCCTCTCCATCAACATTTCCACCAAAACCTTAGCTCTGCTAACCTTTAAGTACAACGATGGCATATTTTAATTGGTTCCTCCAGACCTCTTCCAATTTGGCCTGAAATAAATGAGGAAATGGGGCATACAGCTGAAACAAATTGACCAGATTGTGCTTGCATATAAAATTTGATTATTTGTACAACTGACTACATAACTGAATTTGACATTCCCAATTCAACAACGTATTTCCTTCATTTTCATTGGTCCTTTACTACTCCCTTAGGCGCAGCCCAATCAAAGATGTGTATTTTAGTCCGATGGATTTTAACAGAAAATCTTAAATATGTGCCTAGAATTTTCCCATATCACTGAATGACATCTTAAAAGGCACACATTTGCTAAGTGTATCTGTTGATTTAGACATGAGTGTTATGCCTCTGTTTCTATATTTCAATGAGATAAGCTCGTACCTTTATCTTTCTGAAACAGATAGGGCACAAACCTATTGTAACACACTACATAACAAAATCAAGGCACCAAGTACACAAAAAAACTTATGAAACACAACGGATGATACACATATTCTACTACAATACACATAATACTACAACAAAAATGCAACGGGTACAACTATTGATTCTGGGATCTACATTTTTATGTCAGTTGCTTTCTCAGATAATGGATCCATTTCATTTCTTCAATAACACAGTCAATGTCATAAATCCAAAATTTATAATGAAAATACTGTATTTAAAATACAGACTATTTGCTGAATGTAAAATCATCTTCTAGTTTTTATGTTAGAACTAGTCACTTTTATTTTTCCTCCCAAATACCAAGGTTATTAAGTATAAACATGTGTGAGATTACAGGGCTTTAAATCCAACATTAGCCCAAGCAAATGTCTACTATTCCTAGTAGTCAATTACTAGCAAATGCCTACTATACTCAATTGTCCCAGGGTAGTCAAGAGCAACAGATCATAGCCTTGGGATATTTGTGTACTTTGCTACTCACATCAACAAAGTCATTTGCTGTTGCCTGGCTGCTAGTCTCATCACAGTCACAGCACTCACAAATTATTATTGTGTGATGCTGTGGTGAAGGATTTCAAAGAAGATAGGATTATTGTCTAATTGGTTTTCTACTGCCAATAAGATTTTTTTTAAAAAAAATCTAAATCAAACCTCCACATGAATGTTTTTCTACATCTTTTGTAACTACTAGATGTAGTACCCGATCCAGGATAGAATTCAAAATCTGAATTCAGGTGATTGTCTAGAGCTATAGTATGTTTACCTTGCATATGTTTGTATATAAACAAAATAGTTCTCAGGCTTAAAGCTTCCTTTTGTGCAACAGAGCAAAACGAAACAAAAATAGTTGCAAAGATCGCCTGTGGGAGATACAAAGCTAAGACTCCTAATCTCTGCTATCTTCCTGTTTTCAAAATGCAAATCAAACATGTCAGCACATGTTTGATTTTTCAGGGAAAATGAGGGCAGCAGAGGGACAGGGATGCAGACCTACCGACATAGCCCATGTCTCTGACTCTTGGCTAAGAAAACATATGAAAGCCCAAACAGTTTGAAACTGAAATCAAACCACGTTTGGGAAGTAGCAAGCAGTTTGAAGCAAGGATTTGGATGTCGGTCACATGTTGCACATCAGAGGGGCCATGTGAGGCTAATTATTGCAGGCCATGGATTTGCAATCTGGTGAAACATTTCCATATCGTGACTAACCCTGGAGACAACCAGTGCAATCTGGAACTGGGGGAAACAAACCATCAGTACCTGGGCATAGAGGGTGGATCTTCAACATAGACATTGATGCAGGTCACATAAGAGCAAAATCTCTACCAACTATGTTAGACTGGGACTCTATTGGCTCATTACTGTGATGTATGGGGTGCACTTTTCCTTCTATTCAAATGGAAAAGTGAACAAGCTTTCAAAAGAAAAGTAAAATGCACCCATCTTGATCTTTGTTTCCTAGGAATGCTCGTAGGTACAGGTGGTCTTGGATAAGGGCTGCCCTGTTTAGCAACCATCTGAATTGCCAACAGCACTGAAAAATCTGTTTTACAACCGGACTAAGATGGCTATTCGCCAGGATGGTAATCATAGAAGCGAGGGCTCAGAATTCCTATTTCACTTTCTCTGTTAGCAGGAACTCTGATTTATGCAGCATTCACATTTACCTTAAGGGCTACAGGCAACATTGTTTAAATATATGATTTAAAACCAATGTTTACCCTTACTTAACAAACCATAGCACATATTTGCATTGGCCGTTTTGCTACCCGTGGGGCTAAGCTATTGTTTTAATCAGCTCCTTTAATAAGAGCCAAGGAATACTGTATTCATAGACTTTGGCATTTAAATTCATACTAATGTGGCAGCAGAATTTTGAACTTCTGCAAATTAAAACTATCAGATCTGATAATGCATTTGTACATTTTTTTGACAAAAATTCAATAAGAAACAAGACACTTGAACATTTTTAAGAATGTTTCTTACATTTTTACTATGAAGGAAAATGCTCTGTTTAAAAGAAACCATATCTGTTTTCAATGTCATATACACAGTTTCAACACCTAAATACGTCTTATATAGCCACACTATTTCAATTGCTCCAGTACTAAACACAAACCTAGTCACGCTTCTTTCTCAGCCTTCTTAACTTAAATTCCTTGAAATGAAAACATAATGAAATTAATCCAACAGCTACTTTATACAAATATTTATACCTAAAAATGGTCTCATCCTTTAGCATCACATCTGACACTTTCATTTCAAAAGGATCACTTTTAAAGACAAGTGGATCACTTTCAATCTACATCTGTTTGTAACAGTGAAACAATTGCAACTCAAAATACTTGGGAAGGCCCTAGAAGTTAAAAAAGAATGTTACCTTCAGCATCCTTTAATATAACTGAGAAAATGAAATGAGCATAAAAATGAAAAGACATTGTGATGCCTCTTGAGCAAATGTGCACCACAATGCAATTCCTCATCGACATTCAATTTAACACTTTTCTTTTTCTTTTTCAAAAGAAGGTGTTCCTTTATGCTTCTCTTTCTTGCTAGAACCAAGCTAATCCCTGCTATTTTATTTTATTCTTCTGCTATGGGCTGAACCTGGATACCTACTCCTTCTTCAATAGCGCATAATTAAGCTCCCTGAAAGTTTGTCATCTCAAGCCAATATGAGATTCTTTGCGTTCTGATTTCAACCAAATGGTTAACTGAATGATTTCAAATTAGTATCTCTAGAGTTTGCCTGTGAGTTGTGAGACAGAATATTTTGGATTATGATAAATTGGGAGCAAAGCATGAAAAGGGAAGCAGAGATAGGTTTTTCTTTAATCTGGTTGTTTAAGCTTGATATTTTATATGAACAACCTTTCAGGGATGAAATTGCATTCTGTGTCTTCACAAAGGGAATGTCAGACACACATTCGGGCCATCCTCGTTGCTTTGGCACTTGATTTGCCTGGCAACGTAGAGAAAGTGAGCCACATCCTTCCAAACGGGTTCAGATTGGATTATGCTGGCACCATTTCCATTCCTTGGCAGGAATGAAGCCTCCTCAGGGAGCTCCTTTGTGGTGACAAATATATGCCCACACCCTGGTGCAGCCAGAGACTACCAAGCTCCATCTGCTTATTATATCAGTCTTCGTTAACTTCAATTTGTATGGAAAAGACTCTGGAAAGATTCCCTGAGTTGCTGATGTCACAGTGTCTGGCGCAGTGTGGGGCAACCACATGTTTATGGCATAAGTTATGAGCAAGATTTGCTGCAACAAATGAGGGAGTCCTAATGTTTTCCATCCACAACACTGAAGCATGTGCACTGGAGACTATTTATAGTACCCTGAAGGAACTCCCATTCCGTTGAAATGGAGCTCAGATCCTCAGCACTCTAAGCATACCCTGATGGCATAGACAGAAAATAGGCTGGCTTTACAATTCCAAGTTCCAGACAAGAATGAAATTAGAAGGGATCTCCTGTTTCCAACCTGTTTGTGCCCTGTAAGGAATATAATTGAAAGAAAGTGGTACAGTTTTGGATCCTTGTGCAATCAGTTCTGGATTTTGATTGTTCTGAATCTTCAGATGTTATATACGGTAGTTCAAAGTTTCTTTGGCATTATGCTCAAAACAGAAAAGTATGTTCAACATTTAAAAGAAAGAGCCACTTTGGTCTAGCGGTTAAGGCACCAGGCTAGAAACTAAGAGACTGGGAGTTCTAGTCCTGCCTTAGCCACATAAGTCAACTGGGTGACTTTGTGGCAGTCACTCTTTCTCAGCTCCATTTACCTCATAGGGTGGTTGTTGTGAAGGAAATAAGAGGAGGAGGAAGGAGTAATAGATATGTTCACAGTCTTGAGCCTATGAAAGTTTCAAATTGTAGGGCATAAGATGAATCTGAGTGAAATGGCAAAAATTCTGTAATTAAAAGAGTTGTTCTGTGAGGGAGATGGGACAGACAGACAAACAGACAGACAGACAGACTCTGTCTAATCTGCTCAGGAAATTCTATAGCACAAACCTAATCATGAAGAATGGGCTTCTGAATAGCTGCACATCTAGTCTCTATACATGCAACATGTTTTCACTCAGTTTTACCAACCAAGAAAATATTTCTTGGGAAATGTACCGATGTAATAATGCTGGTGTTGGTATATTTTTAAATTGTTTTCTTGTTCTACCTGGTTTTGCACATGATTGTTTGTTTCTCTGAAGTCACACTAAACCCTGTAAGGGTTAAAGAAAGTGTCTTGAATTGGACATGTGTTTCTTATGTTTGGAGACAGGTTGGTGTTCATTAATCTTATTAGTGGCTTTCTATGAGTAGTACTTTTCATGTTTGCCCAAACAGAACAGCAAGCAGTTTGGGCTGAGCTTAATTTTCATTGAGTTTATTTTTCCAGTGAAAGGTAATATTGGGGGGGAGCTGAATGTTTTCTCTGATCTCCGGATTACTTTTTTTGCTACAAATCTGACTTTCCTATGTCTCAGTTGACAAAATCCTTGCCAAGAAAAGGTAAAAACATGATCATCATAATGCTATGGGTTGCAGCTCAATGTTTTACACCCAGCTTTTACAAACAGGGTAATGAAAGTGGACTTTCATTATTTATAATAACATTAGAAATGATAATTCTAACTCTGCAGAATGCTTGAAAGAAATTAAGTAAAGAAAGTCGGGACATGGTTTGTCCATCAGTCTAACTCTCTAAAACGAGAACAGGAATCAAATTTGTTGTGCTGGGAGAGGCTGATGAAAGAAAGATCAACTTTGAAAATAGGTCAGATCAGTACAGAAAAATGGTTCCATATAGAATCCTGGTGGCGCAGTGATTAGAATGCTGTATTGCAGACAAAACTCTGCCCATCGCTGGGCGTTCGATCCTGACCAGCTCAAGGTTGACTCAGCCTTCCATCCTTCTGAGGTCAGTAAAATGAGGACCCAGATTATTGAGGGCAATGTGCTGCCATTTTTTACTTTACTTTTTATTTGTTACATTTATGCTCAGAGACTGCTGAAAAGCACTATGGAGCAGCATATGAGTCTAAGTGCTATTGCTATTTCAGAAATACTGTAATTTCCCCAGTGCATCTATATGGGAGAAGCTGCTGGAAAGCAACTCAGAATGTTCCTGCGTATTCCATTTTAAATGCCATCAACTAACATTTCTCGTCCAATAATCCAGAAAGGTGACTACAGCTAAACCTCTGCTTCCCAGTGGAATGTCCAATTTTTCCATTTTCGTTCAACTGTGTCCGATTCTTGGAGACTTCTTGGACAGGTTTCCTGCAGATTTCTTGGCAAGATTTATCAAAAGTGGTTTACTATTGCCTCCCTCCTAGGGCTCAGAGACAGTGACTGGCCCAAGTCACCCTGCTAACTTAATACCTAGGGTAAGAAAGGAATGCATGATCTCCAGATTCTAGAATGATGCCTTAACAACAACACCACATTGGCTCCCCTAGTGCATATATACACAGAAATACCAATCTGTACCTGATTAAATACACACAGATACACGCATACAGAGAGTGAGAGAGAGAGAGAGAGAGAGAGAGAGAGAGAGAGAGAGAGAGAGAGAGAGAGAGAGAGAGAGAGAGAGA
>JANHFO010001809.1:137672-149101 GCA_032468095.1 Pareas carinatus
CCATGGTCTCGTGCGGGACCATGCTGGAGAATTCATTCAGTAAGCTGCTTATCTTACCCAAGCTGATGCGGCATCTATCCTGGCTTGTCTCTCTCTTTTTTTTAAATCCTAATCATTTACAACTTTCAGGAAGGTGCTGTGAAAAATCATTCTTAGCCTTTTGACTTGTAGGAAGCGAACCGGATTTTGCCAGATTTAAAAGTGTGGCCAGAATTCTGTGGGAAGCGGGACTTAAGTAGCGTAGAAAGGAGTGCCACGGTGGGCCAAGGATGGCAAAGCCAAAAGCCCAAGACCCAAGGATGGCTTGCGATGCGATGGGGAGGCCTCAGATATTGCACACGGCCCCATCCCATCCACAGAAAGGCAGCTGTTTAGCAGGTTGATAGGATGGGGGAAGACAACTGTCCTTGTGTCTGGTTGTTTTGGTTTGCAAGGCCCTGCATGAAGTTGAAACGGATTATGTGCAGGGTGTGAGGGGTTCATAATTATTTTCACCCCTCTCTTTTTGGCTCCCTCGGTGTACAGGTCTTCAACAGAGGGGAGTCTTGTAGCCATTCTTTTTTCTGCCCGTTCTAATTACCCTTTGAAGCCCACGCTATCTTGTTTGGTTGCAGGGCCAAACCAAACAGTGTTATTTGTCCTACGATATCCCTGGCTGGGAGGAGGGCAGCCATCCCTCTGGCGACTGGGGTGGGGGGTGAGGGTGTGTCTGCAGGCGGGGAAAGGCAGCGGTGGCTCCCCGCATGGAGGGAGGGGCGTGCTGGCCCGTGGGAAGCGGGGGTGACGGTGGCGGCGAGGATGCAGTGGCTGGCCTGCCTGGCATGCTGCTCGCCCTGCTTTGCAACGCGCTGCTCTATGGGGACCTCTTTGCGGCAGGCGATGCTGTCCAGCAGCAGCTCCGGCGGCGCCGCTCCGTCTCCCCGATGTGGAAGTACAGGGCCCGAGCGGTGCAGCTGGCCCAGAGCAGCACAGCCAGCAGTGCCACGAACCGCCCAGCAGCCATGGCCCGCTGCCGCGCCCCTGCCGTGCATATGCCGCCCGTCACGTGGTCCGCCGCCTGGCCAGCCCAGCGTGGGCCCGCAGGCCAGCCGGCCTTGAAGAGTTGGCCCTTCTATCTCAGCTTAAGCGTAATATTAAAAGATAAAAAGTACATAAAAACCCACTGCTGTTCGAATGCAACTATGTGTAAAAATTTCAAATCAATCGATGAAGTAGTTTCGGAGATTATCTACCTGGAACAAACACACACATCCATTTTTATATATATAGATTGTACTGTATTGATATTATATTTCTTAAAACTAATTATTGATCTATTGATTTGGTCATTATTGATGATAATTTTGTTTGAGTTGCTTTGCTATATTCGTTTGTAATCTGCTTCGAATTTTTGATTAAGCGGACACACAAATTTAATAAATAAAGAAAATTAATACTGAAATTAACAAAAAGAAATGCTTAGTTTATGCTTGGAGATAATGATTTGGAGTTGCCATTTAATATTTATTTTTCTCTTTTGGTACACATTTTATAACCATGGGATAAATTCTTTAATGGCAATATACTGTATAGCAACAAGTTGCTGGAGACTCAGTACAAAGCCTTAAAGTACTAATAATTAATTTGCACTGTATTTTGCTAGGAATTTTTTATTATTATTTGATTTTTCCCTGTGTTATTGCCTCCAATTTAAATCATCCTCAGAGTAATGAGGGAAAAAAGGTGATGAAAAGACTCAAATACCATATTGCGTTTGGATATACATAGCACACTTGTGCTCTGTGGTCAATTTTTGCAGAAGCCTGTTGCAATTTTGCTTGTTTGGAGAACATGAAATATGTTCAACAAAGGAGAAGCCTAGCACAGAAGATGAATCTAAGATACATGTATGTGTAGACCTTATAACAATTTTATTCTGCTAAAGCTGAGTAGTGCACAGGTCTCTAGTACATAACTGGTTTAACTCATACAATCAAGCGAAACAATGACTAAAAATATACTTATGTAAACAGGAGTAAAATCTAAAAACATTAACAGAAGGGTTAAATAGGAAGGGATCTTGGAGGTTTTCTAGTTCAAAGCCCTAACAATGTTAATGTTATTCTCTTAATAAAGAGAATATCACTGTCTCAACCAAGAGACCTAAAACAATCTAATCTCCCTAGCTTGGTGGAATAAAAAGGTTTTCACCAGCTTCCTAAAAGCCAGGATTCTTGAAAATTATCTACTTGATAGTAGAACATGCTTTTGTCAGAGTAATAATTAGTCAATTGCACAGGTAGATTCTTTTGTCTCTATTATTATTGTTATTGTTATTATTATCATCTTCCCACCTCCTGAAGTGTAGAAAGCTTTTTCAATTATTTGGAAAGAATTCCAAAAGAATTCTTTTGTAAATCAGGACATACTGAATATTAAATGCATGCATGAATCAGTTATTACAGAATACTCTATTAGAGTATTCTGAAAACCTCTGACTTAGGTGATATTAGGAAGATAGTTTTTCAGATTTGGTTCCTGAGCTGTTGACTGTCTGACAGCACTTTGATTGGACCAGGTAATGTGTTTGAGATTTGCATTTTTTTTAAATGCTTATCAGGGCAGCTGTGTTTTTAAAAACCATGTTTTATAGCAAGGCTGGTCACAAATCCTGAAACATTAAGGAAAGATAAGAATTACAATAAATGGACATTTTCCAGTGTTAAAATAAAATTAGGGAAGGAAATAAAAATGGATTATATTGGCACAGACCATATTTAGATTGATCAGTTCATTCCTATGCTGTTTCTGCCTTCAAGTTAGTTTGAATCCTGGAAACAGGATGAAAGTGGTTTGTCATTCCCTCTCCCAGGCCTGAGAGAGACTGACCAGTCTCAGATTATCCAGTTAGCTTCATACCTAAAGAGGGATGAGAACTTGTGGTCTCCTTATTTCTAGCCTGATGCCTTAACCACTATACCAAACTGACTGTCCTTTGTTGCTCATGTGTAATTTGGAGTAGAATTTAAGAGATCCATTCTCCCAAACAAATGATTCATAGGAAATTCTTGCTAGTGAACTAGTCAAGCTGCAAGATACCTAGTCCAGAATTCTGAAGGTTTTCTTTGGACTTAGGGCTAGAATGCCAGATCCAAATCAAATGCACCTGAAGATACCCTGGATACGGACATCTGTTCCATTTCTTTTTCAGACATGGGGTTTTCATTAGCTTCAGTGTTAGAAATTATATTTACATAGCCATACAGGACAAAGTGCACAGTCACCATGTGCTTTACTGCTTGTCTGTACTGTTCATTAGTAGAAAGAAGATCCTCATTCCCTTCTGTTTTTAGATATGCTGTGTCTCCATGGAAGCATTCGCTTCTTTGGCTTCAGTTATGCCAAACTGCTGAAACAGTGCCTCAATTCTGGATTTCTGATTTATCAAGAAGCTGCCATCTTCTTTGCGCTATACATAAATTCCTAGGTAATACAGTATATCACATCTCCAAGATCTTTAGTCTCAAAATCCTGGTTAAACACTGCAGTCAACTTTGCAATTTCTTCATCCCTTTTATAAGCAACAATCAAGTCATCCATATGCATATATTCAGAATCTACACATTTTGAGTATAGACATGGATCAGTTCTGCTTCCTATGAGACTTTCATGTAACTAGACTTTATTTTGTAGGGCTATATAAACAGAATTTCTAACATTCAAATATTTTTATCTAATAACAGTCCAGTACAAAATATAACTGTCTTGTACCAGTAGCAGCAAAATTACTAGCAGAAACTGGAAGATGACATTCACCATATGTATCTCTGACCACCTTTAGGTGCTGCATTTGGAATATCTACCCTACCTTCAAATGTCTTGCCCTCATTATTATACATTTAATAGGATGCAGAATTTTCATGGAATATCTACGGCACCAATAAAAAACATCTGCCACTACATTTTAAAAATCTTCCTTTTCCTGCCTTTCTCTCAACTTAGGCTCCTGCTGCTGTTGTGCTAGAATTAATAAGGAAAGACAAAACTGGATGGCCTCATTTCTAGCAGTTTTTCATTGACCTAATGATGAAATGTCCTTCTACTTTATAGATAAGGTTATGAAAGACATCCTCTTCCAATGCTGAAGGTTAACATTTCTTCTTTTATGGGGGGAGGGGGAGTGCAATGAGAATTTGTGATTCTCCTAAAGATAGGTTTTAGCAATTGTGTCATTTCTTCTTTACACACACACACATAGCTTATTCAGTGAGTTACTAATATTCTGATTAGAACCAGATTTACTGGAATTATGAGTCAAAATCGGAACAGCAACTGCTGTGCAAAGGATGTAAAGGGAATAAAATGAATGGTGCATTAACTTCCAACCACTGAATATTAATCAACATTTCACAAAAAAGAAAATACAGAAGCTGCCACACTAAATATTTTTAGTGCTTATTGACAGTCTTGATTTCTTTCATCACTACACACACACACACACACACATACACACACACTTTTGTTTGACGTCCAGTCTAGATTCTAAAGAAAGTACAGATGAAAATCTATTTTAAAAAAAATGGGGCAAGGGGTATACTTTCAGAAAATAATGCACAATGTTGGAAAGTTGTATCTCACAAAATGCTTTATACCAATCAAAGCTCTGTGTCCCTAACCAGAAACATTCCAAGCCTCAAGGTAAACAGAAATCTAAACTGGAATATGGAAAAGCACTTGGAAAAAAATGAATGCACATAGTGACTCGTTCAAAAATAAACTTCCTAACTACTTAAAAGTTAAAAAGTACTCAGTGTTTTGCAAACGTTTGCTAAATGTAATTATGACATATTCTGCTTTTAATCAGAAACAAGCATAAAGTCCTTATCAGTAAAACTATTCAAGATTTATGATGTGCATGACATCAAGCTATACTTTTTCCCATCAGTATTCTGGATGCTTCACCAAAATTAGAAGATGTCAATCTTTCTTCCTATATGAATTCTTGCTTGGTAATCTCTACCCATTGAGATCCATAAGACAAAATTGTTATCCTTGTCTGAAAGAGCCAAACTGAACCATATTGTAGATGTAAATAAACCAGTGTATCATATTGTGGATTTGAAAGTTTTCTTGTTGTATATATCTGCTCATAATCTGTACAAGCATACAGTAAATTCTAGTTCAGTAAAAGGCTGTTCTGTTTATTATTATTATTATGGTTCATCACACAGTCTGCCAAATGTTCAGACTGGATTTGGCGTTTCTGTCTACCTATTAGGTCCTTACCAAGGACCTGGAATAGGCAGATGTGGATATTTGATGGTGTTACAGATACCGTTGAAGGATGGAAGCTGTTCCCAATAAGGCTGTCTTTTGAAACTGTCTGATGGCAAATTTGTCAATGCCGATAGTGTTTAAGTGGTACTCCAGTTGTTTTGGGATTTCATCTAAGGCACTTATTACTATTGGGACTACCCTTGCTCGCTTTTGCCACAGGCCTTCTACTTCTATTTGTAGGTCTCTGTATTTTGTGATCTTCTCCAGTTCTTTCACTTCTCTTCTACTATCTCCAGGTACTGCCACATCCACTATCCAGACTTTTTTGTCTTTCTTATTGACAATTGTTAGGTCCGGGGTGTTATGTGGTAGGTGCTTGTCTGTTTGGATTCTAAAATACCAGAGCAGTTTAGCTTCTTCATTTTCAAGAACTTTGTCTATTTTATGGTCCCACCAGTTCTTGCTTGCAGACAAATGATATTTCTTGCAGACCTTCCAATGTGCCATTGTTGTTACTTTGTCGTGCCGCTGCTTGTAGTCAGTCTGTGCAATCTTCTTACAGCAGCTTACCAGATGGTCCACTGGTTGTGGTTGTTGTTAGTATTATTAGTATTGTTAGTATCATTAGTATTGTTAGTATTATTAGTATTTTTAGTATTGAGACACCTGGCTTTTTCTGATTTCAGAAGGGAGTGATTACTTTAATCAGAAAATCTAGGTACCTCATAAAAAAGGCATATAAATCCACTGGTGCAAGCAGTCAGAGAGAGGAAGAATCTATGGCTCAATGACTAAGACATTAGCCTAACATGTAATCCAGACCCGGTTCGAATCCCATCAGAGAGTATGTCTCACTGATGAAAGCAAATAAGCTAGAAAAGGCCATCTGAGACTCCCTTTCTTTCTTTGCCGACTTCTAAAAATGTCTTACTGTAATAAAAAAGTAGGTTGCTTAGTGACAGGCCTGCAAAGCCCCTAGGCTGGGACTGAAGGGCGAAAAAGGGAGTAGTCACTCCCTTCTGTAATCAGAAAAGGCCAGGTGCCTCATTTATTTTAAAAAAAGCCTAACATTCAGAACTATTCCTCTTCTTCATATGCATTTTGCTTCAATGAGCAATCTAAGAGAGCATCAGCTGCAGTTTCCTTCTGCCTCTTGCCTGGGTTGAACTGAAAAAAGGCTGTTAAATCATCTATCACCACTCTTCCCTTCCCTGGTCCTGAAAGAGATTTTTTCAGTTTTCAGGAAGCATTTGGCATTCCTTTCCAAATCAGTATGGCAGTTCTGGAATCATAAAATAAGAAGAGTTCTCCTGCGAAGAACTCCAAGCCAGAGAAGGTGAAGCCTCTTCCACACTCCCACTCCATGGTTTGATTGAGGTTCTGTCACATTTAATATATATTAAGTTCCAGCTTCATGCTTTCCTCCTCTCTCACGGTTAGAGAATGCAGCCTCTTGTTTCCTATTTGTTTTTAATCATCACAACTGTCATTCTGATAGTATCTGTACATCAGCGGATTGCCAGGTGTAAAACACACAACCATCTTTAATGAATAGCAACCATTAAATATGAGACAGAACCCCCCAGAGATTATGAAGCTGAAGAATGCATGAGGAGGAAATGAATAACAATTTGGAGGGAAAGTAATCCTGATTACTTTATATCACAATGAAAAACATATCTGTTAAAAATAAGTCTTGTCATGTTCAGAGGAATTCAGGCTCTGGTTTTATAGGATGCAAATGGTTGCTTTGGTTTTCTTCTGTGCTTGAGGATAGTCACCAGCTGTATTCATACTGCACACTTTTCCATAATTAATTTTAGAAAATTAACCCATGTTTGTATAACCCGTAGTTCATATAACCCAAAGAACCGTAGACTAAGATCATGGGGTAGATTTATGAGCTATGGGGGCACAGTGGTTAGAATACAATATTGAAGGCTAATTCTGCCAACTGCCAGCAGGTCGATTCTTACCAACTCAAAGTTGATTCAGCCTTCCATTCTTCCGAAGTTGGTTAAAATGAGGACTCAGATTGTTGGGAGCAATATGCTGTGTAAACTGCTTAGAGAGGGCTGTAAAGCACCATGAATAGACATATAAGTCTATTGCTGTTACTATTTATACATAACACACTAAGCTAAATAACTTTGGCTGGTTTGTGGCTCAGTGGATCTTAGGAATGTTCCTTAACTGTAGGAAACATGTCAGAAGTGGTTTCATTGATCATACCAGGCCATGATTGGCTTAATCACAGTTTACTGAGCTGTGTTTGCCCAAACCCAGACTGAGTTGCTACATTCCATCGAGCCAAAAACTATGGTTTACAAACCACTGTTGACTGAATTTTGATTTCACCCTAAATCTGAACAGTCAATCAAAGCAAATTGTAGCTTAATTATATGTCCGATGCTTAATTCCCCATGACAGAAAAACAGATTCTTGAAAATTTCTTGTGGGGAAGAAGTCAAAGCTAAATCACTGTAGGGATCATCACCTAGAAGACAGTTTTCTATATAGCAATAGTGATGTATAGCAGATTTGCTGAGAAGAGTTAGTGAGGAATTTAAACCTTAATCCAAGTTACTCTGCCTGAGATCTTGTCATATAGTATTTTTAAAAATAAAATACAATAGATGTAAAAAAAAACATGTATTCACAAGTTATTGTTTACTCAATGACAAAAAAAAATAGGGAGCAAAAGGCAAACAAATAAAAGACAGAAATAAATAAACTCAACTTGCAGCAGAGAAATTTCTACATGCCAATTCTTTTGCTTCTCAAAACTGACCCACGTTTGTCCTTGTCCTTTGAGTTATCTCATTACCTTTTGCCTTGGTGTTTTCATCATATTAAAAGTGAGATGACATTAGAACCTTGGACAGCTCCAACAACTTACCTGCAATTGGCCAGATAACCTTTCTAGGCTCCACCTTTTTCCTGAAAAATGGAGTCTGAACCTTAAAGGAACAATTCTATAGCCTGAAAGCCTCCAGCCTTCCATTTTGTCACTGAATTCCTGGGAAGTACTATGTCTTCTGATGTTAAGGATTGCAGCGGAACATGGACAAGCTGGATGTGATTGTTACAGATGAAAAGTAGTTGGTGAAGCGAGAGATCCCAGCTTGATTAGTCACCTCAGAAGCAGGTCTTTGGACCAATACCTTCTTCACCTCTTACAGCACATCACAGTTCTAACTGCTACTCAAAATCAAATGGCAGCCATCTTCCTTGCAGGAAAAATGCTTGATTACAGCAATCAAAGTATCTGAAAACTCTTAGATTACCACAGACACAAGCAAGAAAACAGTTTTCAGCTAGGACAGGCGTTGATTGCTCTTATGTTCATTCCAAGCTATGATTTTCAAACTTTTATGACCCTCAGATCACGGGAAAATATTTTAATTCCCTGAAGATTCATCACCAAACACTGGTATCTACCAAAAAAAAAACCCAAAAATGTTAAGTACTGAAAATGGACAGTCTCTAGAGTTATTTTTGGAATGGTTTAGTTTTTAACTTATCAGTTTAAGACAATCTGGCTATTAGGCAGATTAGTTTAGCCAAGTTTCAGCCTCATAACTACAATGCATTCTTTCCATGGCCCTAAATAGTTTTAACTGAAGAAAGAAGCAGTTTATGAAATCATATATACAAGAAACAGCATAAGAAAAGCATAACCACTGCTATAGCATAGGAAAAAAATAGCACAGGCTGGGATCTTACCCTAAAAATATTAGTGGAACCAGGAGAAACAAAAGAGTAGAATGAGCCAAAAATTGATTTGGATGAAATTAAAATTAAAAATAGCCTCTGTTGGTGGCAACACTTAACTGACCTCATTTGATCTGAAAAACTAAGCAAAGTTGGACCTGATTAATACTGGGAAAACAGGCCACCGGGGAAACTGGACAATTGGCTGGACTAGGAAATTGGGAAACATTTACAAGCACAATATGAAAAAAAAGTCTAAAGCAATAAAATCATTTAAATGTTAAAACGTTTGAAAAATGAGATTGGAATTTGAAAGGATTTGCTAAATATTAAGTAAATAAGGAGCAAATAACACACACACACACACACACATTCCACTCAGACTTGTTATTTGTACCTTATTTACATATTTGAATTCCATCAAGCTGAAATAAACTGCTGGTCACTCCTGTTCCATGAAGGTTTGGTTTGGTTTCTCAACCTTATAACACTAGTTTTCCATTGCCACCTTCTGGAATTTTTTTTTTTTTTTGACATCCCAATCTCACTCAAAGATCTCTATTTCCAAGTATTAAACAATCTGTCATGCTTAATTATTATTATTTTTTCAATCAGCCAAGCTTAGCTCAATGCTGCCATCTAGCAGTACTTAAAACTCAATGCCAACCCTTTAAATTCTGTCTTCACCCTGTAGATCTTTCACTATAGACGTCAGGTGATCTCTGGACCTTGCACAGGTGTTCGCATTGCCACATGTTGCTTAAAAACGGAACTTACATATTTATAAAGGTATAAGTATAGTGCAGCCCTGAATGCAAATATGCCTCTCCCTGATTTAAGGTATCTCCATGTTTGCATTGCAAAGAACTCAAAATGTGACTGAATAGATGGTCAAATCCTGTGGCTGGAAAGAAATATGGATGCAGTCTTTTGCTTGCTGCAGAAAAGAGAAATAGAGTGGATTCATCAGGTTCAAAGGATGAACACCAAATCTGTGTACAATAAATCCTTGCTCATACCAAGTAAAGGTCGTCTTCAACTTACAACACTTTAGTGACTGTTCAAAGTTACAACTGTAGTAAAAAATAAAAATTGATCAAAATTCAGATGCTTGGCAACTGACTGGTGCAACTCTGTAGAGGATAAAAAAGTCCTACAGAGAATCATTAAAATTACCCAGAATATCATTGGGCTCCAGCTCCCATCCCTGGATGACATCTTTGCATCTCGCTGCTTGAGGAAGTTGCACAACATTCTTAGAGACTCTTCCCATCCTGCTTACAATCTTTTTGAACAGTTGCCTTCTGGCAGAAGATACAGTGCAATTAAAACTCAGACCACATGTTTTCTGAACAGTTGAGGACCACCTCTATCATAGATCACGAACTTTCTCTGCATTTGGGTAGATTTTTTTGCAATCAACTCATACAGGGCTAGTCTTGGATTCACGTCTATTTGTTTGATGAATGTTTGAAGTTACCATGGCACTGAAAAAAGTGGCTTACAACCAGAATCAGAATTTATTTTGCCATGTGTGTCAGGACACACAAGAAATTTGTCTTCAGTGAGCATGCTCAATACCTACTTACAACTGTGATTACAACAAAGAAACAATTCAAGATACATTTTCATAGACATTTGAGTATATACCCATAATCATTTGTATATATATATAGGCATAGTCATTGCATATATAGACATAATCAGTTATATATATAAACAGAAGATACATTACATAAAGTAAGTATAAGTTGCAATTACAAGTCACAATCTTATGCATGAATTGTGTATATAAGCATAATATACATTTATAGTCATAAAGTACGTGTACATTCCCCAGAACGATATTTCTGAAGTCAAAATGTGGGTGCTGGATAACCGGCATGTCTGTATGATGATTGGAGCATCCTGGGGTCCGCATGATTTGCCAAAACGAGGTCCAGGTAGAAGATGGTCATGGATTCAAAATCTAAGGAACCAGTTTGGACTAAACTCTGTAGCACTTTTCTGCGTGGCTGTCGATAAAGATAGGATCACCAATATGATCGCCAACGTCCGATGATGGATATGGCACAAAAAGAAGAATGTTAAAAAGGGAACACAACTCTTGCTTAAACGCAATAAAACAAGGAGGGCTTTTTCAGGATTGCTTGTGCAGGTGAGAGCTTGTTCCTTATAAACGACATTCTACTTCCCATAAAAGGACAATGTGATTTCCCCCCCCCCCCGCCAGCTTCTCGTTTATATTAGAATACGCCTGTAATTTTAGGGCCATTCTTCAAGGGCAGCCTTACAACCATGCAATCAAGGTTTGTTTCAGGTAGATCTACATGGAGGAAGCCACCCAGTTTCCCAAATCAAAGAGATCTGTTTTATCTGGAGCATCTTTCCTTTCCTTTCCTTTCCTTTCCTTTCCTTTCCTTTCCTTTCCTTTCCTTTCCTTTCCTTTCCTTTCCTTT
>JANHFO010001809.1:195068-211447 GCA_032468095.1 Pareas carinatus
GTCAGGAGCAGCAAGTCCAGCACCTAGAAAGTCTCAAACAGGAACTGAGGTCAGATGTTTTTCTTTTCTTAAAATCTACGCCAGAAGACGGAGGTTGGATCGCCATGATTTCCCTAGGGTGGGGGCAGTCTCCTGGCTCCTCCATAAATTCCTTCCCAGCCGTACATCTCAGGGATCTTCCGGTTAGTCATTTGCTCCCTTTTTGCTTGTTCTCTCCGTATCTTCTATTCTGCCCTCTCCAGCTCTGAGGGGGGAAACCCCCCTCCTGCTTCCAGAACTCCATGTGCTCCTCACCTCGGGCCTAATTTTTCACTCTGGTCAGTCCTACTTCCACAATCCACATCAGAAGTCACTTGTCCTTCTTTCGCAATGCCCCTAATCCACCAGGCACATTGGTTTGGACGACAAGCCTCAAATGGCAGCGCTCAGAGTTGCCTCACCCCCCAGGGTCCTCGGGCACGCCAGCATCGGCAACCGGCCCTAAAGTTCAGCCGGTGGCCCCTGACGAGATGCCCTCAACTGGCGGTCTGCCCAAGAAGGGGTCGCCCGGCCCTTAAGGGGCCCCCAGGGAGCGGGTTTCAGGTGCGGGAGGCAGAACTAGCTCTCCCGCGTCCTGTTGCCTCTAGGACCGGAAGTCGAATCTTTCCGGAAGTCGAATCTGAAGAGTGCAGTTTTAACAGTAATTTGTCTTGTACCACTGAGTCAAAGGCTTTTCTGAAGTCTATGTAGATTGCGTCTATTGCTTTACTCTGGTTAAGTTGTGTAGTCCAAATGTTTTTGCAGTGTATGAGTTGTAGGTTACAGGACAATTTTTTTCTGAAGCCAAACTGATTGTTAGAGAGTAGGTTATTTGACTCTAAAATGGATTGGAATGATCTGGAATCAGGAATACCCATGGAAGCTACAATGAGAGAACTGAGTAATGGGGAAAAATACACAGAGGACTCTAGCTCTTGACCACAATCCAAGGATAGAAAAGCTTAGATGGTCAAAATAAATTATTGAGAAAGAGAGAAAAAAAGGAAACCTTTTTCATGAAGGAAGAAAAGGTTAGTTACTCAAGACAGATTTTTTGAATCTCCTTTTATTCGTGTACATTAGCAATCCGCAAAGTGTCCTTCAGTTTTATTATCACCATACGTCTTTAAAAGTTTCATTATTGAGCAAACTCATTCCTTGAGCATACACTATACATGGATATAATGCATTCACAATGCCAAGAACTTCTTCAGATAACACCTAGATCAAAAGGCTAGTCATGCTGATATAAAAGATAACTTGCAATGTAAGGGCTATCGTTTCCCATTTTTTCACTCAAAGTCCCGTGCTTTTCACTTTGAGAATGTAATTTTCTTATTTGACATGCACCATCTCACCTGCTACTTCAGGTAATTACACAGTAGAACTTCAGAAAACCCATGGCCTTTTATTAAAATCTGCATTATCTCCCATCCGTCACTTGCTAAGTGTTCTCTACCGGTGGGAGTCTAGATGACACAGCTCAGTTCTGCATGTCAAATAGTCACTTCAATCCAATTAAGGCCTCATTGTGTGACATCTGGGACTAAGTAGAGGCTAGGAAAAAATAGCATTTTTAAAAACTCTATTTAGTGGTAAGAGCTTTTTGACATACAAAAGATACAGAAACTGCAAGTAAAAATGGTGTAACCATTTGCTTTTAAGTAATGGTGACATGACAATGAAGGGATTTACTCAGCTGTTGTGACAAGAGAGGAATTTCTAAAGACTGTTTAATACCGAAGAGATATGAGCAGTCCACCTTTTTAATCTTGGTTTTTTGGAAGGTGAAGAAAATTAGGAAGTCTCTGCAAGACAAAATGCCTTTTTCTCAACAGGTCTTAGTTTAGCAGACTTCAGATGCAGCAGACAAAATCATTTTATATATCTCATTTACCATTTTGCAAGCATTCACATATATGGGAAACCCCCTAAACAATGAATCTCTCTATGTTTAAGTATCATTATGAGTCATTGAAGTCCATTCAATATGAAATATTTTCCTCCACTTAAGAACAGCTTAAATTACCCTGAAATATGGGTCCAAGATTAAGTATTTGTGTTTTTATAATAATTATACATGAAGTTGCTCTTATATCTTTGCATCACATATCCTGTATATCATTGATATCATATTATTGATATGTTGGTTATATATTTGTTTTTGTTTACAATCACACACATTGAGTAACTAAATAACTCTTTTAATATATCGTACTTCATCCTATCCTATTTCTTGACCTGATTATTCAGTCAGGGCAATTCCACCCCACTTGTTGTTCTAAACATGTTTATTATAAAAAAAAACTTCCTACAAAATTAATTGAAGACTTTAGATAAATACGCAGAATTGAAACATTATGACTGCATATTTTAATAGGCTTATTCAGCAATCATTTTATTTTATTCTATTTTTTTACTATAGAACTTTTAAAGTCATTTCTTTAGAAAACAAGCTTCTATCAACATATAAGCATTAAATGATGTTTGAAAATGAACTATTGATAGACCAGTATTTCTGAAACTTAGTAACTGGAGATGTTCAGCAAACTGAAGTTATTAAAATGTTTAGGAAATTGCCATGTATAAAAAGAGCTCAAATGGTTAATACAGTTTAGCATTTTTAATGTCACTTTACCAATCTTACTGGAAATAGTTGCATATTATTGCTAAATTACACTTTCTTCTTCTTAATATATTCTCTCTTATAAGTTGTCTCCCCTATGAATTGCTAAAATTAATAAATTAAATAATAAATAACATCTTTTCAATCCTTATTTCATGTAATCCTTATTTAAATAATTTTGTAGGAAGTTTTTTTTAACTTATTTTGCTTAAAATTATAGTATTCATAGAACAAAGTCTGAGCATCATACAAATTATCTGAACATACACGTTAAAGTAAATCTAAGCAAGCAATGATATCTGTAGTAGGAGGTTCTCTCATTTGATCCCAATGCCTAGGTCCATATAGGGTCTTTAGTAGCAATAATGATGTGATTTTCCATGGCATGGCCTTTTACCATTTTTTTAACTTCTCAGACTAGTCTACATTCCAACTATTTTCACCGATTCAAATATTAACTAAATCCAATTCAGATTAACTTCCATAATGTTTCCTTTGCTTTCCTAACTTAGCCTATACTCCTGGTATTTCCTGAAGTTACCCAACTCAGCCTCACTGTATTTAACATATGTGTCCAGACAAGATCAAACAAGATTTGCTACTTGCTGAGTCAGTTATCCCTTTCAAATCATATATATGGTTGAGAATTTAACTTTTTAAAATATCTTCTACCTGATTGCATTCCTGAAGATGCAGGAGGAGATACTGTCTTGCATGCAGACTGTTTGTATGTATGTATGTAATATCTTTGATTCTGAAATAGAATAATTTGAAATAGGTACTCAACTGAAGTAGCAGGATGACAGATAGCAGAAAGTTAAAAATCATTCTGAGTCCTTAGAGACTAAAGAGGTGTTTTTACAGATTTTTCTTACAGCTTGAGCTACAAAGTGATATAAACCTAGGACAAGAATCCCTTTAGGATTTCCTGTTTTATGCAAATCATTTTGAAAATTTACTAATCAAAAAAACAAAGTGCTCTTTTCTAGTAGTTCTCTACATTGATCATCTAAAGATCAAAAGGAATGCATCATTATCCCTACATGAAGTCAATCTGATATGTATCAACCACAGAATAAGCAAAAGAGGAAATTCTTGAATGTAATTTGCAATTTATAGCAATAAAAGCCCCGGAGATCTTAAGTATCCTTTCATTTACCTCTGATCAATGTTTTAGTTTATATAGAAAGTATAGTTTTCTGTAGATTCTCTTAGATAAATAAATTAATACACAACCTAGGCACACAGAAGAGTATGTCTAAGAAATAACTTAATGTCACTTTTACAGAATTTAAGAAATGAAAAATTGTTCCTTCATTGTTGGGCAAAACACCTCTGACCATTATATTATTATTTCTGTTATGTTCGATGTTGCACTCGGTGAGGCAGAGTGAACCAATGCAACAGCCGCCATTAGCCAGCCAGATTGAACGTGCAGGGCCAATCAGCAGGAAGCGGCACAGGCGATCCGAGAACTGATTGGCCGTGTCTCACCAATCCGGGAAATTCAAACCCCCAGCTGTTTGGTTATAAATAAAGGGACACCAAGCGTGTGCTGGCTGTCTCTGTTTACTTCTGTTAATAAAGGTTCAGTTTAATAGCACATCCGTATCTCCTTACCCACTACAAAACAGTGGCGATGAGGTCTGGGAGTAATCCGGAGTGCAAACCACATTGGATCTCATCGATCGACCCGGCTACCTACGTAAATGGCAAAAATCGGCAGAATCGAGGAATTCGATATCTCGCAGCCCGACAGATGGTGATCCTACTGCTCCAGACTGGAGAGCTACATGAAGGTGAACAGGGTCAAAGATGACGACATGAAAGCAGCGACACTCCTCTGCGTCAGTGGGCCGATTGTGTTTGACATTGCTAAAAACCTGTTCGACCCAATGCCAGTCCAGTCCATAGCTTATAAAGATCTAAAGGAGAAGCTCAACGATTTTTTCACCCCGGTGCTCTCAGTGATCGTGTGGCAGCACGCATTCGTAAAACAGGATCAAAGAGCGAGTGACTCCATCTCCGAATTTGGCGCTGCATTGAGATGTGCCACAAAACCATGCACATTCTCAAATCTAGAAGAGCAGCTGAGATATCATCATGTCTGTGGCATCAGGGAGCAGGTGATCCAGCAGCAGCTGTTCAAAAAAGGCGACATCTCGTTCGCCGGGGCATTGAAGGAAGTCATGGTACACGAAGCCGCCAAAGGAGTCATCTGTGTCATTAGTGTGGGGCAACCAGGGCAGCCCACCACAGCCATACACCAAACAGAGACTAACCAGGGCACAGCAGACAATACCGCAGAGAGGGTCGAAGAAGGTGAGAAGATCGACAGGATCCAAGGGACCCCCGAGTGCCCAAGAGCGGACAACTGCCCCCATGTTCAGGGTGCGGAGGCACCCATGCCAAAGCGAATTGCCGGTTCCATGCCGCAGACTGCAGAGCATGTGGAAAGAAAGGGCATATTGCAGCCATTTGCCGAGTGAGAAGGCAGACCCAGGCCACAGCAACAGAGGTAAGCCATGGAAAAAGGGCCCCACAGTCACATAAAGTGGGCACTTGCTCATTCATACACCCAGGCAGCGGGGATAGAGCACAAAAACCCATCACAGAGAAACTGCGGCTGAGGGTTAAATTGCAAGAAATTCCATGCTTGATGAAACTAGACATGGGTTCATCACTCTCAATCATCTCTAGGGCCACGTTTGAACACGTGTGTAACATGGGGGGGGGGAAATCAAACTCCCACCAGAGTCCTCTTAAAGGACTTTCAGAATAACCCCATCAGAACCCATGGAGATGCGTTACTTGTGGTTGAACATAAGGGGCTTAAAAAACTCCTCCTGGTCACAGTAGTCGAGTCGAACAGGGTGAGTTTAGTAGGACTAAATTGGTTCAGCACCTTAGTCATCATAGTGAATGGCATTAACCGGCTAGCGGATGTCCCATTAGTTGCCACCTGCAGTGAGTACGAGGACATATTCGAAAACAGGCTCAGGGAATACACGGGTAAGCCGATAACATTCCATCTAAACACATCAGTAGCACCAATAAGGCTCAAACCAAGAAGAGTCCCATTCGTCCTAAAATCCAAAATAGACACAGAACTAGACAAACTAGTCGAGCAGGGAATACTAGTACCAGTAAACGGGAGCCCATGGGAAACCCCAATAGTCACCCTACTCAAGGCAAATGGAGAGGTCAAGATATGTGCACATTACAAGTGCATAATAAACAAAGCACTTCGCCAACACGCCTACCCAGTTGCAATAATAGGCCACATCTTAGCCTTGTTAGGGGGGGAAACTATTCTGTAAATTAGATCTAGCACAAGCGTACCAGCAGTTGCCAGTAGACGAGGCAACAGCTGAAGCGCAGACCATCGTAACGCACAGAGGGGCATTCAAAGTCACACGGCTCCAATTCGGAGTAAGCGCAGTGCCAGGGATTTTCCAGGGGCTCATGGAGACAACTCTGAAGGGCATTCCCGGAGTCTGCCCCTATTTCGACGATGTCCTCATCACCAGAAACTCAAAAAAAATTCCTGGCGCAATGGCTTAGGGCAGTGTTACAGCGGTTCAGAATAGCTGGACTAAGGCTAAAAAAGGAAAAATGCCAAATTAGAGTCACATCGACGGAATTCCTCAGATTCCGCATCGATGCAGACGGGATTCACCCTAAGAAGTCCAGTTTCCAAAGTTAACAGCATGATATGAAATGAAAATGGAAAATGGTAAAGTTGTTTCTAGACAGTAGGAAGCAAAAAAGAGGAAAAGGTGACTCTCTCTTAATATTGCTATGGTTGAAGAGTGGACAGGAACAAAAGGAAAGAAAGTGGTATGCTCCTGACCTTCCTGCTGTTTGGTTACATATGGATTTTATTTTTTTATTATCAATGGAACTGTGCCTATTCAATTGCATGCTTCCTTTTTTCGGCTGCCAACTGACAATGCCATTACAGTACCAAGAAAGAAAACATAGCAACAGTTATAACCAGCCAAGTGAGTACTTTCACTAAAGTTAACGTCTCTGTCGTGGACATGTTCATCTTACTTTCTTGGCAAAAATTCTGAAATTGATAGCACTGCCTATATAACAGAATAGAATAGCGGAATAGCAGAGCTGGAAGGGACTTGGGAAGTCTTCCAGTCTAAGCCCAGTGCTCAAGCAGGAATCTCTACACCATTCCAGACAAATGGCTCTATGGTTGCTCCTTAAAAACCTCTATTTATGGCACTTCAACAATTTTTGAAGGCAAGCTGTTCCACTGATTAATTGTTCTCACTGTCAGGAAATTTCTTACTAGTTCTAGTTTGCATCATTCTTCAGATTCTTCAGCATCTGGCTCTACCCTGTAGCCCTAGACTTCCATCCAAGCATTAATTAAGTTGGACTATGATTAGTTTTTTCCAGACTAGTCAAGGTTAGCTAGGTGTTTTTGTCTTTCTCTGTTCCTCTGGTTTTGTTTCCTTATCTGACTGTTGGAGATCCTAGTGATAGAGCTAGAGGCATTAACCATTTCCATCCCATACCTTGATTTTTGAATGGATTAGTAGAGGCTCTTCTGGTTCTCTGCTCAGAAGATGCAAAGATCATTTGGGAAAGGGGGAACTATATTATTTTCCCATGAAAATCTTGTCTATGTGAAAGAGATTGCATGTTCTCATATTTGACTATGACTATTCAAATATAAACTGTCTCAAATCTAAAAAAATTCTATAGTATGACATGATGAACGTGTTTGTGACAACTTTTGTCACAAATGTTTTGACAGGTGTTGTGACATGATGATTGTACTTTATACCATGATGACACAATGAATGCACTTTATGACTGAATGGAATTATTAGGATCACAGTTTGTTAATTACACCTAATACATATATGACATGATGAATGTACTTTATGGTTATGAAGGTATCTTATGATTCTGATCACTGTTTGTCAATTACAACCATATGAACGTACTTTATGATTATGAATGTATCTTAAGATTGTAATCGCAGTTTGTCAATTATAGCCTGTATGTAAGAATAGGGCATGTACACTGGAGACAAATTCCTTGTGTCTCCATACACACTTGGTGAATAAATAAATTCTATTCTATGTATGTATCTATGTATGTATGTATGTATGTATGTATGTATGTATGTATGCATGTATGTATGTATGTATGTATGTATTTAGATTTAGATTTATATACCGCCCTGCTCCCAAAGGACTCAGGTCAATGTACAGCCATTAAAAGCATACATAAATATAGTCACATTTTAAAAATTAATTAAAATGAATTAAATTAGGGGCTGATTAAAATACTTAGATCCAAATAAAACCCTATTACTTTTAAAAAACCCACCCCAAAGGGACATATAAGAAATCAGGATAGTATGAAGCAGTAATATAAGTGTAAGTACTATCGCTATTGCTACTGCTATTTCTTTCTTTCTATTCTATTCTATTTTCTTTTGTATCCAGCTTAGTAAAATGTAGGCAGGATCATAGTATCACAGACCTATGAATGAGTGCATCTGATAACTCCAGTTGCAATGCAGAATTAACGTATCAGACTCATCCACAGAAAGCGTCTTTCAAACATGGATGGTGATGTTTTAAAAGAAATTATTTAAGAAGAACATTGCAATTCTTAGCAAGAATTTAGGATGAAGAATATTTTTAATCTAAAAAAAGTCCCTATCCCAACAAAATATTATAAGGGATAGAAGGATCATGGGGCAGAGTCTTTGATGTCTACCACAGACTTTGACATTTCCCTTCAAGATGAAGAAAATGCTATGGTTTAAAGCAGTGTCCCTCAACCTTGGTGACTTTAAAGCTGTATGGATTTTAACTCCCAGAATTTCCCAGCCAACCAATAAGTCAGTTCTTTCCCAGCAAATTCTGAACACAGTTCTCAACCCCCGAAGCATTACTAAGTTACAGCAGCCCCATTTTTATTCTCCATGCCCTTAATTAACTCATAATTATAATTATAATTAACTCATAATTATAATTATAATTAACTCATAATTAAACTCTATTCCTGTTGGTTTTAAGGCTTTCAATTTTAATTTCATTATATAGTTTTATCTGGTTTATATGATGTGAATTGTATTATGTGGCCCTTCTTAGGACTACATTGTGACATATAAATCCTCCAGAATATCTGAACTACAACTCCAAGAACCGTTGCTATTCTTCACAATGGTTGGGATGATGAGAATTACATCCTGCTAAAGGGGGATAAATAATCATCCAAATTTTTGGAACTACAAGTCCCACCATCAGAACCATTGTGATGAATGGTAGAGGTTGTGGGAGTTGTAGTTTAGACTGTTGTCCCAACTCTACCCCAAATAGGGATTGTAGGGTCATAAAATAGGAGATTTTTTAAATTTATTCCTTCTAAAGTCATTCAAACTGCCGTTCCTGGGTGCCATGCTATAAGGATATTACTATCTCTGCTCATTCTAATGCTTAAGATGGAAAATGTACTCTGATAGTCTTAGCCCTACATTCATCCAAAGCCCATAAATGTCTCTGTCATGCACAACAGCACTGATGCCTCCAAGGATATGAGTGGAATCAGTGGGTCAAACTTTAGTTCAGTCGTGAATTTTCAGGCCATGCTATTTCAGTCAGTCTTCCTTTTTTTAAATGGGATTACTAATAAGCTAGCTCATGAAAAGGCTACGTTGGTGAATGTCAGTCATTATCCAATGCTCAAGAAATGATTTACAGTCATGATCCATGCAAGTATAATTCACAGGCTCTTCCTCAAGATATATCAACCATATCTGATCTACACACATCCTTTTGCTCCACAAAGCGGATCATGACTCATTTTTACTTAAGCAAACACCTGCATCCTTTTTGTCTGCATAACACTGAAATGACAGTCATTCTGTAACAGCCCTGGGAATTTCTCTCTTCTGCTGATCCGTCTGGGCTGTCTCCCACCTGCTCTTTTGGGAAGGCCAACATTCCTTCAGAAACTCAGGAGGAGGGTGTTGGTGCCTGTTGCTCAATGAGGATTAAAACCAACGTCTTTTGCCCCCAAATAAAAACGCTTCATTTGTCTCGGATCTCTGGAGGATTACCTTGTTACTCGCTTAATTAAGAAAAAACGGTCCTTTGCCGTGTTCTTTTATTTATCCATTTAGCCTTGCCTTCTGCTTTTCCCTTTGATCTTCCCTGCTCCTGTACTCTCAATCACAATCTGCTTCCTAGAAAAATCAGCTAATGCAGATCACGCCATTGGTCTTCATGGTAGCCATCAGTGCTTGAGAAATTACATTCAATCCCCCTATGCTTTTTGCATGTGTGTTTGTGCACTCTCTTTGTGTGCATCTCTTTAATTCAGTCTCTTGCAACACAGGCCTCGCATTCGGGGAGGGTGCATCTTTTTCAATGTCTGTTTGTTTTGGCTGTGAAGCCTAATGCCTCTGGGGCTGGATGTTAGTCAAACTGACCTTTCCTGTTTTCTGAGTCAATGATCTTAGATCCCCAAGTCAGGCACAAGATGTTGGGAATTAACCTATGGATTGACAGGAAAGAATTTAGGCAGGGGCTAAGTAAGACCAGTTCTTCATTGAAAGACGGTTTTGTGGTATTAAACTTGCTGGTGTGACTCTTGATGTCATATGCATTCAACGTGCTTGCCTAACCATAGCAAAACTGGCATCCTGGCCACAGTCATGGGCAACGTTAAACCTGCTTAAGCCAGTTAAATCAAAGCACTCACACAGTACTCTGTGAGTCCTATGACTACCAAAATGTGATGCAATATGCACACCAAAACCTTTTTGAAGGTTAGGCATATTTCCTTTCTCTCTCTCTCAGGGATTAGCTGCATGATATAATCGGACCAGGCAAAGTGAAGCACTTGCTTGGGGGTAGATAGTAAGAGATGGGAAACAGCTGCAAAGTAGCACTGGAGAAGGGAGCCACATGTCATATATCCTGACCTTGATGTCTTTAACAAGCCTGCTGTCCTCCGGTATGGGAAAATGCTACCCTGCTGTCATTGTAGCTGCCATTCCCCACACCTTCTGTCCAGTGGGGTGGCATCACTGGCTTTTCATTTCTAGCAGAAGAAGTTCACCGGACACCCTGCTTTCCACAACTGCTCTGCTTTTCCTTTTCTTAATAGCAGGTTTCTAATGATTGCAGAGAAGCTACAGATAAACAAAGGCTAATGGAAGCAACTCTAAGGGATATTGTGTGTAACCTAATATTTTGATCCCATTTGCAGGCTGACTCCTAACTCTTTTCTCTTTGGAGGGACTCTTTTCATACAGATGAGCTGCAGTGATTCTATGTATGTGTGTATATACACAGAGAGAGAGAGAGAGAGTAGACACACAAACACACAAAACTATGATCTTGGACAATTATTTATTAAAAGCCTTGCTATAGACTTCCTTTTATCCAGATTTTATTTTAGGAAATCTGAGGAGCCAACTGAAGTGTAAAACCAGCCTTCTAATTTTTATTTTATTAGTGCCAATGGGGATTTCTTTGCTAAATGGAGGATTACAGGCCTCCTTGCCTAACAATCCTTGATGAAAGGGTGGGACTTGGTAGAATCATGGGTACAATATACGGAAACATCATGCTGAAGATTTTTGGCTCCTCCGCTCCTGAAACAAAGACTGAGAAAGTCACAGGGTAATAAGGTCACTTAGTAAACAACTTTCACATGTCAAGGAGCGGATGAAATGAGACTTAAGAGCCCTGCAGATAAATATTACACATGGTACAGATGTATTTGATTCCTTGTAGCCCTCTGTCCCAAACACATTTACGAATTTGCTTTGTAACTACATTTTGTACATATTCCTCTGGAGAACCTAATGCCAAAATGTCACAGCAGGTGGCAGCCTCTGGTTGACTTTGACTAACTTTAAAAAAGGCCTAATCAAAGCCATAGCAAGTCTGTCCCCGAATGGGACGCCATCAGGAGATCCTAGTTTTAATACTCTTGTCATGCAAACTATGTGGACATGCCCATTTCTACTATGAAATAAACTTCCATAATAAGGACCATCAATGCCACGTGAAAGGAAAGGAGCTTAGCTGCTGTCGCCATTCTTAAGCTGTTCTTCCACTGGACTTACAGAACTCTGTTGCACTGATGCTTAGCCTTGAACCCCATCTCTAACATCAGGTCCCCTGAAGGTCATTCAATCTGCTCCCCACCATTTACACCCCACCCATCCCCAAACCACTCCACCTTTTGCTGCTGCCAATCCCCATTTTATAATTCTGGGCCGCTTGCTCCTCAAAACCACCAGTCACTGAAGGCATCATCAAAGACCCTGTCTTCAGGTCCAGCCAAAGCAACATTCGACACTGCCAGGCAATTTCTGAGGGCAAAATAATAAGCTGTTCTCAAGGAATGTCATCATGAACCTGTCACAGCAAGAAAAGAGCCAAATTCTTCCTTTGTTTCAAATCTGTACTGTTACAGCCCCCCCTTCCTTTCCCTTCCCTTCTCTTCTAAAAAATAAAGGCAATACAATAGATCCTTTCAGACTCTGCCAAGCTGCTTCTCAACTGGCCTCAGATAAGCACTGGCAGGAAAGGTGACTGTCATCAATATTTTGGTGAATGTTAACTACCTGGGGACAGCTTTGTGAGGGAATTATCCCGAGTAGTTTCGAAGCATGTTTTAAAACACGGCATGCAGGAACTCTTCCATCAGACCCTTCTTGTCAAACAAGCATTTAGGCAGTCCAGCTTCCTAATTACGAGAGCAAAGCCGATAGTCTTCCGTGTCAAGGTAGGTTTCCCCATCCCGGGTGTGATTTTTATCCCTTTTTTCATTCCTTCATTCAGAGAGATCTTTCATATCTTGAGGTCGGTAGCCCATTTCCCCTCTTAATAGGTTCCTCTGGGCCAGTAGGTTAAAAACCTTGTTGGAAAATTTGTATATGTTGGAGTTCAATATGAAAGTGGAGATCCCTGGGATGTTGATTCAACTCTCCAACCTACAAATTATGCAGACATTTCTGGTCAATTATTGCTCTTCGGCAGCACAGGAATAACGATCTGGTGGGCACTGTACCATGTTGATATTCAGCTTGCTGGAATAATGTATGTGTGAATTGTTTTGAACCCTCATTAAGGCTTTACGCCTTTTCTTACTGAATCTACGCCCCGACTTTTAAATATTTATATTTTCTGCTGTTATATAGTCTCATATGCCACATTTACATTTATAATTTATAATCATATTTTAAGAGGCTTGCAACTTTCATAACAGATAAAATGTATTTCTGATACAAGAATATTCCACTTCAGAGTTATATCTAGGACAGGTATCTGCAACACCTGACACAATAAAACCAGGCAGGAACCAGGATCCTGCCAAAGTATTATTTATCTGAACTCGACTGTGCAAACCTCTTAGGTAAACTCATGTTTGATTATCCTGGGACTTGGGATAGTTCCCAAACCATAGGAATAAATGTGCATGTTTTTGCAAAAGATGGGTAGCAAAGAGATCTCCTTTGATCAGAGATGCAATGATAGCCTTGCTGCTTTTGTTCCTTGCCATTATTTGGAGACATTTACTCCTTTTGTTTAAACAATATACTCCACCTATTAAAACATCAGATGGCCTGAAGGACACAGCCGAGCAAATATATGTTGGTGAATATGTATGTGTGTGCAAGCTCATGCATATCGGAGATATCTGCAGCTACAATCGTAAATGCTATGAAATTGGAACAGAAATGTAGCTCAATTTTAGAGTATGATAGCCCTTGCCATCTCATCACACTGGTGTACACTGCACAACTGAAACCCGGTCTGTCACAAGATGAGTTCCTATATTTTCTATCACAAACCATTCCAATCTGATTCTCATATTCTGCAATAGAGAGACAAATCCAAGTTAGTATTAAAACTATTCTTATGCAACATCCATGTTTCTAAATGTCACCAAAGAGTTTTGTATAGTTGCTAGGACATCAGGAAAGGGTCAGAAAGTCTCCATTGACATTCTCACTTAAACACCGAATCCCAGCCAGTCTTTTTTTTTTTTTTAGTCTCCTCTACTCTACCACTTTGTTCTGACAATAAAATTGGGGTGAGGGCAATAATTGTGTATGCCATTTGCAACTTTTTGAAGAAAGACCCCAGATAAATTAATCTGTAAAGCAAAAGGCTCAATTCCAGGCAGTCTATCAAGTCACAAACCCACATATTTGCATACCACACTGAAGTTCGATAGTCTCTCCCAGTATCTCATTTTCATATATTTCTTTTAATTAGTGTTTTTGATTAGGCGTGTCCTAATTTTATCATGCTACTGCCCATTATAGACTTTCCCTGCAGATTTTGATAACTTCGTCGCCTTTCTCTGAATGATTATTCAGAGAAAGGTGAGCATTTTTATCATGGACTGTATGGGTGCTATCGTCTAGAATTAATGAATAACCGAGAAAAAAATATCCAGATATAGAGAGTTATAGTGTCCAAACTAGTGGTATATAAATAGCAGTGGCATATAAATTTGTGTCTCTGCTTATACCCGTACATAGTCATATACTTGACAATCTGTATTTATTATGGAGTAAAGTAAATCTGAGTTTTTAAAACAAATTCTCCATATGTAAACAAACTCCCCACCTTGAGCAAACTTCAAGCAATCTCTGAGCAGATTTCTCTATTTCTCAAATAAATCATTATTCCAAATGAGTGTGGACTTGGCAGTTAGAATATCCAAATGATTTGATATTTGGGACACTATTTGGAAACAACTCAAACAAACTATTTTACAAGTTCAAGAAGTGAATTCTCTTTTCTTTCTTTTTCTTTCTTTTTCTTTCTTTCTTTCTTTCTTTCTTTTTCTTTCTTTTTTTCTTGACGAGAAGGGGAGAAAAAGGGGGAGTGTTCTATGGCCCATAGGAAATCAGTGACCCAGAGACATCTGCAAACGATTAGGACACAGACTTCAGGTAGCTCATAGGAACACGTGCTGTCCATATTACACTCTGCAAGTATATTTCCACAACTTTACTTCTGCAAATAAACAGTCTGGCTTGTCCTGCATTAGCAAGAAACTACACAAACAGGTAGAGAGAATGGCTGTTCTATTCTCTCTTCCAGTTCTGATGGATTTCTCGCAAGCCATCACTTGGCCATGTAATTTGAACGCTTCCCTGGCAGTAATTTAACACGAGCCGAGTTTCTAAACAGAATATGGCTAGCTTTAACTTACTGTCATTTATTTATCTCTGCTATGAAACATCATATATAATTTTCACAGGATGTTAGCTTTGACGTACATGTCATAATTTAACAGCTGCTTGCAAAGGTATAAGAAAAATCAACACTGGGAGCAATAATAATAGTATAATGTAAGATAGACTGGTTTACAACATTGCTAACATAATTTAATTTTGAAACCGCTCGTAATTGCTTGTGTTGAGAGATTGTAGTAATTTCTTGTAACAGAGAGGAATCAGCATACTTAAGACCTAAATCACTTATCTGCAATTTAAGTACCCCTGAATTCCATAAAACTCAGTAGATATACATAAAATTTGTCCTTACCTAATCATGCATGAATATTGAAAATATTGAAGTCTACATGATAGACTCCAATAGAATTCTGAAAATAAACACAGTAATGCTTAATAAAAACGGCACCATGACTGAGCTAGTAAAAAGAGAAAAATCAGGGAAGATAAATTATCACTTCAGCTTTTCCAATATGCCCTTACTATTTGAGACTATTAATAGTTTATGTTATAACCTGCCATACGGGGAAAGTGATTAAATACTGCGAAAGTCAGGGATCTCCCCCTTCAAACCAATAAAACGTTTATGAACATTATGTTGAAATCAACAAGGTTGAAGACTGTTGTAACAAGCTCCCCCCTGCCCCGCCACTGCTCATTCCCCAGCAAAATTTAGACCCGATTAAGGTTTTTGAGGTGGAAAAGGACCAATAAGATTTAAATAGTCAAACTGAATACCTTCAACTCAGCAACTGCAGTGAAATTAAGCACTCGTGAACCTGCAGAGGCATTCTTACTGATTGTTTGGTTATAAATAAATTCTCCCTTTTGAGTCAAACACACAAAATCCCTTAGAATATTTTTTTTTAATTGGTAAAAATAAGGAAGAAAAATGCACTGGATTTAAAAGGGATTTGGAAAAAGGAAGTTTTCCTCTTTGTTCTAAAGCCCAATGCTCAGAAAATAAGCTTTTTGGATAATTCTGTCTAAAGGTCTTTGCTGGATAAGGACGTTTTTGTGTCCAGGTAGATGTTTTGTGTAATTGTGAATATACTCTATGAACCTCCAATACACATAAAATCAGACAGTGTTTTATCAGATCCTTCCCAACACAAATGGCAATAGGAAATATAATACAGTTTCAGCTGAATACTTCGATGATCCATTGATTTTATCTAAATGAAAGGAAAACAAAAGTGTCCAACATGAGTTAGATTATTCTTCCTGAATGTTACAGAGTCATCTTTGTTTCATAAAGGGAATCTGCTATCTTCATTGCCAGGCTGTTCTGAATGTGATGAATTCACACATTCTTATCAGAATAATTTCAATATGCCTGAATGGAAAGCAGAATGGATTCGAAATAGGCCAATATTTTCCAGATGCTTTGGTATTTGTAGTTCAAAGCAACTCCCTGCTTCTGCTCACAGACCGATCTTTTACATTTTGGTTTGGGAGGGAGGGAGGGAGGGCGCGAGGGAGGAA
>JANHFO010001809.1:211677-225170 GCA_032468095.1 Pareas carinatus
GTTCTATATAAGTCACTGTCACCCCACCCCATTCCACTCAGTCTTTATTTTTCTAACAAGCCAAACTCCTTCCATAATTCTACAAGGGTATGAGTTCCAGATCTTCTATTATCCTTGTAGGTCTCCTTTGAATTCACTCCAGCGTGTCCATATGCATGGACATAGAATTCCAAATACGGTCTAGCGGCAGCGAATATAATGGAATGATTGCCTCTACTGAACCAAATGCAATGATTTTGTTAATGCAGGCCATCGTCTTTTCCAGCTGTTGCATCACAGGGATTGCTCATGTTCTGTTGGCAGTACACTGGTACTCCTAGATTCTTCTCATTTGCACTGACATAAACCAAATCTTCCCACTCCGTAATTTTGCTTTTGGTGTTTCCTACCCATAGGCTTGTCACAACTTATAATAATCCTGTTAGACGCAGATTTAGACCTGTTAAGACTACCTTAAGACTGCCAAGGTCATCTCTAATTATGATACTGTTCTTTAAATCATTGACTAATCCTTCTAGATTAATAGTTTAAGAAGATTTGATAAACATTCCTTTCATTTCATCCTCCATTCCATTTACAAAGATATTGAATAGCAGTGAGTCAAGGATGGAGACCTAGGGGATTTCACAAAAATATTTCATTCCAAAATGATGCAGAACTGTTTTACAAGCTCCCTTTGGATCTGACCTAATAGTATTTAGCTACATTTCTCCTTCTTGTCCCACAAGGATATCATGAGTGATAAACCTCAGGTAGTCCTCGACTTACAACCATTTGCGGCTGTTTGGATTTATAATGACACTGAAAAAGTGACTTCTGATTGGTTTTCACTTACAATCATCACAGCATCCCCATGGTCACATGATCAAAATTTGGGTACTTGGCACCTGGTGTGTATTTATGATGATTGCACTGTAGCCGGGTCATGTGATCTTCATTTGCAACCATCCCAGCCAGCTTCAAACAAGCAAAGTCAATGAGGGAAACCAAGTTTACTTAACATTCACTTGATTCACTTACTAACTGCTGTATTTCACTTAAAATGTTAAAATGGGGCACCACTCGCTTAATAACTGCCTTGCTTAACAACAGGAATTTTGGGATCAATTGCATTTGTAAGTCAAGGACTAGCTGTACATCTAGATCAATACCTTGGTTGACCACACTTTGCATTTAATAAGAAAAAAAGAAAGGAAAGGTCCGTCTGATATTATCATATCTGTTCTTCAGAAATATGTTAGTTCCTGAGAATGGTAGGGATTTTTTCCCTAACACTAAGGGGTCCTTGGTGCTCTCTGAGCTTGATTGAATGAAGAAATATCTGCAAGAAAGCAATCTACTTTGGGTAATGAAATGTCTGCAAGAAAACCAAGGAACCCCTCATTTCAACCCTGAGCTACAAATATTCTCCTTTATCTTCTCATAAAAAGGTAAAGGCTCCCCTTGCACATACTGCATGTGCTAGTCATCTCAGTTTTAAACTCGACGAGCCAGCGCTGTCCGAAGACGTCCCCGTGGTCATGTGGCCAACATGACACCAAAGGCACACGGAGCGCTCTTACCTTCCCACCCAAGTGGTCCCTATTTTTCTACTTGCATTTTTACATGATTTCGAACTGCTAGGGTGGCAGAAGCTGGGGTGAGTAACAGGAGCTCACTAGGGATTTGAACCGCCAAACTGCCGACCTTCTGATCGACAAGTTCAGCATCTTAGCCATTGAGCCACTGTGCTCCCCTATTTTCTCTTGCTGCTTGACTATATATTCTTGCCCAGGACACATATCAGATTAATTGGTTTGAGCTCTTCTTGAGTTCCAACACCAACGGCAGAACTTTTCTCCTTTTTGAATATTAAAAGTACATATGCTCTTCTCCCAATTTCTGTAGCTCACAAGGTTTCAAAGGGTTTTCAGTGATTACAAGCAGTAGTTCTAAGATCACTTTTACCAGCTCTTTCATAAACCTGGAATAGAATTCATCTATTCCTCAATACACAAATGTATATAAAATTGTAATGTGGGTTATTTCCATATTTTAACTTTTCTGAGCTGCTTTTCTTTTTTCCTTTCCTGGATCATGTGAGGAAGAGCTTTATTTTATTTATTCATTTAAGACATTTATATAGCTGCCCATTTTTCAACCATCTCTGGGCAGCTACCAATCAAAGAATTAAAAACCATTTTAACTATCATGTTGAAGACTATAAAACACAATCAGATGAAACATAAAACATTGAAAAAAAAATCTGGTGAGGATTCTGGGAGAAGACAGATCCAAAGAATATGTTAAACAGCTCTACCTTTTCCATATTACCTGATATTACTTATCTAACTTTTTTTATGCAACAGTTTAATAGCTTACTCAACACCATTTGTTTTGCCATTGTATAATTTTATTTTATTTTGAAATAGATGGAATATCAGGCAGGCATATCGAAATATGGGCAGATAAAGCAACAGATATAAAATATCATAAAACTAGTATATTAAAAAAAAACATGGATTTGTCCAGGTAATCTCCAGGAGTTAAAATTTGACTCAAAGGTACAGATATAGAATACATTTCATTCTCTAATGAAACATTAGAATCGTATTTTATTGTAACAAATTTCATATCCATTTCCTAATCAAAATCCATGTACTCCTGTTGAGTTTTCAACTAAAAATAATTGTTTGATGCAGTTTATTTCATTAAATAAGACTATACAATATTAAATAATGCATTAAATTAATGCCATGAATTTTATAGCACATGCACTTTAAAATTCAGATCTTGGACATGGCACAATTCCATGTATAAAATTATAGTCCAAGAATGACTTCCAATTAAAATTAAATGCTATATTGGATTTACTTTTCAAATACAAAGTTATTCTAGACATCAAAACATACTCCCACAATTTCAATAGCCATTCTTCCAAAGAGAGAATCAAAGGATTTTTATTGGAAACGTATATAGAATTCTTGCAGCTGCTAATATACTGTATATAATGCCAATTCAATATATTTTGAAGGGATATACGTTTTAGTGAAATTAGTAAGAAAATCTGAGGTTGTAATGGGATTGCAACTTTGAGAATTGGTTCCATTCTTCAATAAATCATTTTCTGATATTATTAGGCTTTATAATGTAACTACTACATATTATAAAGAGGAGTCAACCTCCTAACATTTCCAGTTTTTTTTAAAAAAAATGATTTTAACAATCCAATCTAGAGTTATATATCAATTGTAAAACATCTTATAAACTCTTTAAGAAAAAGAGTTTCTTCAGACTTATTTTATTAATATGCCCTATCCCAAGTTTTTTTTCTTAAATTGCTTTCCTCTCCAGCTTCATCTCATTTTAAATTTTAGCCTTCCTAATTTACATCCCTGTTCATCTCTAATAGCATCTCAACTGGTTAATAAATTCTTTTTTCATTCTTTTTCACAATCTTCTCTCATTTTAACTTTAAGTTGTAACAATAGCATGCCTACATTGCACCTGAAGTCAAAAAATTCAGTCTTCCTGAAGGCCAAGATACTTGACAAACTAATCTCAGTTTGTGGCATCTTCGGAGCTCTCTGAATTGGTGGTTTGTTTGCAGATATTTCATTACCTAACTAGGTAACCTCATCAGCTTCTTCCAACCTCGTTGTCTTGAAGTCCTGCATGAAGTTGTTGTTTTCCTTTAAGATGTCTAACACCTTTTGTCCATCAACCAGTTGGACGATCAGAATTTTTTTGAATCTTTCATGCTTGGCTGAGTTAAGTTTTCCATCGGATTTCAAACTGGTTGAAGTCTTGCATTATTGCTGTAGTCTGCCCTTTTAAGAACTTGAGAGTTGGTTTTAAAAGGTATGTATTGTCCTCATGTTCTGCCTGTAGAAGTGTCTGTAGTAAGTTCTCACATTAATATCCCTTTTGTTTCCTACTGATTTTAATCTTACCTATCTGCCTCCAAGGGAAGACTGGCAATGTTATGATTTTCACTATCATGTTTTGAGGATTTCTGATACCATTTCCTGTTTCATACCTCCTTATCACATGCAACCATATTCCTAGAACCCAGGACTTTTTCTCCAGTTCAAGTTTAGTTTAAATCCCTCCAGGTGAGATTTGCATCACTCTTGGCAAAATATCTTTCTCCCTCTCCTAATGAGCTTCCTTCTGTTATTCTTTTAGACCTCTTCCAAGCATCCTATTATTCTTGGTGACATCTTTTTAACCAGTTGGTACCCTTCTCCTATTTTCTGTGTTTCTGGATAATTTTATGTGCCCTGTTATTCTTCGAAGGCTCGTTTTTCTGAGCCTCCATGGAATGTCTCTGTGCAATAACTGGCGGCAATTCCATCTTTCTAGACGAGACCTAGAGAAAAAAGGTTGTCTTCCTTTCATCTTCTCGTCCAGTAAGGAATCAAGTCTGCATTGCAGAATCAGAATTTATTGGCCAAGTGTGTCTGGACACACAAGGAATTTGTCTCCAGTGTACATGCTCTATACCTACATAAACAAACTGATTGCAACAGGTGCATTTGGTTTAGCATATTCTTCTGGTAAGAAAACAATTATGCCTAGCAACTAGCAAATTCCCCACAGTTGATGTCTTAGTATCCATCCTTTTGATTTGTTCTTTCCTTCACTAAATTCCTTCATAATATTCTCAGTTTGCTCTGCAGCTCAAGAAGTCTTCAAAACTACTGGCTGAGAATACTGTAGCTAAAGACGATCAATAGTAGACTCATGATAGGGTGCAATATAAGCCTTTGATTCAAGAAACATACTACCAAATCCAGCAAAGTGATTTCCTTTTAATTCAGGTTTAGTATAAAATACATAAAGTGTATTAAAGAATCAATGTTGTCTATTTGCTTTACCAATTCATTCTTTTATGACACAAATTCAGTTATGTCATAGGGCGGAATAAATTATCTGTATTAATTCTTCTGTAACAGTTTTAAACATTCATGCACATTTTCAATATCTGACAAATTTATTATTTATAAGCAGGAAAGAAGCAGAAAATAGGATAAATAGATGAATTTTACTAAACCTCTATGTTAAGTTAATTCAGTTTCACAGTGTATATTGCCACCACATGTAAAAACTTGGAGAAAACACATTGCTTTATCTTGCAAGATGTCTGATAATTTTTCTGTTCTAGATAACAGAACAGAGATCTCCAACCTTGGTCCCTTTAAGGCTTGTGGATCTCAACTTCTAGAATTCCTCAGCCAGCAATTCTAGGAGTTGATGCTCACAAGCCTTAAAGAAACCAAAGTTGGAGACCTCTGCTTTAAACCATTCAGACAATATATAGCTCCTATACACTCTGACAAAAAGGCATTCGAACTGTTCAAAAGTTCTCAATAAGAAAACTTTATGGTAGAATCAGCATGATGTTATAACTCTGGGCTTACACATCAGTCTTACAGGAGTCTGATTTGTTTAGAAGTTGATTTAAAATCCCTCAGTAGCTCTTTATTTACCAGTCTACTGACTATCTCTGTTTCACACTGAGATTCTTCCTCATAGAACTTAAGTGTATTTTACTAACAAGTAAATTTCGACAAAGATCAATGGAGATTTCTCACAGGTAAGTGAGTACAGGATTATTTCATAATGTTTTCAAGAAAAACTATTTAAATACAATGCCGTAGTTTGTTTACCAGTAAATGGTGAAGCTGTTTCTTTTACATTAACAATGCTGTGTTTTTTTTCAATATTTCAAAATCATATTTTTGCAGAAGTACAAATCAAATTGGTAGCCATGCTGTGATATTGTGGAAGAGATATCATAATAAATATGATTTATTATGAGCAAGGGTTGGACTAGAAAACCTCCAATGTCCCTTCCAACTCTGTTATTCTGTTATATGCAACTATATTCTGTTATTAAATTTGATTCTCAATTTTAAAAGATAGGGTTTTAAAAATATTCTTATCTATAGTAATAAAAGTTGAAAATGATTCATTCATTCAGTCACTGTCCACTCACTGATGTCTGACTCATCACTATATCTCAAAAACCATAAAAGCTACACTACTGACACTTCCTACATACTTTTGCTTCCCATCTAGGAGCAAACTACAACAAAAAGTTCTCCTTTTTAAAGCAGTTATTTAACATTTATTGCAGAGGGGAGGAGCCAACAGCTAAACCATTGGCAGGTGCACACGTGCAAAAAACTCCAACTATCAAAAACCCGATCTATCTCTATCTCTTTCTCTCCAAGCGAGGAAGAAGATAGTGCTCTCTCTTATTACCAGTATAAAACCAAAACTGCTAAAACAGCTCAGCTAACCAACGGAACTATGAGACCAAGAAAACAAGCCACCTACCACCTACAAGATGACCGAGGACAATACACACTCAAGGTTTGTCAAGACATCAAACACAAATATCACTCCATCAACACAAACCAAAACATCTAACACAAATATCAGACTGAAACACATGAATATCAGTACCTCAAAACAAACCAACTCTAACATAAATATCAGTTCCAACTCAAAACAACTCTAACATAAATATCACTCCCTCAACGCAAAGCACTCCCTTAACACAAAGCAACCAAATAAAGCAGCTCAGTCTAAACCAAACAAACACAATACACACCTTATTTTTTTACTTACCTTTTCCTCAGTCCTTCTCAAAATCCACAATGGCGAAAACAGCTCAGTTCTTCGCAAAATTTACAATGGCTAAAACAGCCCGGTCCTTCGAAAAATCCACAACGGCAAAAACGGGCTGAATGGGCCAAACGACCCGGCGTCACACTTAAAAAAGCCCCGAACAGCCCACCACAAAACTTGAAAAAGGCCCAAATCGCTCGCCACTAGTCTTAAAAAAGGCTCGAACGGCCCGCCGCAAAACTTTAAAAAGGCCTGAACACAGCAATACATCTTCAACAATTCTTCTAGAAACATCTTCAAAAACTTTTACTAATACACAATTATATAAAGCCCGTAGCATAGCACGGGTACAAAAAGCTAGTTTAATATAATACAAAAAACATTTATTGAATATGACAGCAAGGAGTAAAATTATTTGGGGGCATAGATATTATGCATAAAAGGCATACTTTCTAACATGGCTGGGAATTCCGGAGGTTAGCAAATTGAGGGGTGGCAATATCAGTGTTTTTAAAATAATTAATCAAGGATTGTGACTCTTTTCTCTAAATGTATAAAATCAAGAGACATAAAAATTGTTTTATTTGTATATCATTATAAGTTCACAGAAGTGCAACTACAATCTTATTTACATCTCTAAAGAATAAATACAGAAAAAAACAATGAGAGGATCAGGGTCTTGAAAGTACAGCTTCAATGAGGTTACAAATTGTTGAAAATTGTAATTATACTCCAATGCAAATTAAATATCTTTCAGTGTAGCAGTAGCAAAATGCATGTGATTCATCTTCCTAGTGAAATTATTGTAATGAAAAAGTCTTTCTTAATCTTTTTTTTAGCTAAATCATATCTTAAATTGCCAAAGTGGCTAAGAAAATGTATCAAAGAAATAATTTCCACAAGTAGGTTTTTATAGGAGTTAATTGTTGCATATTAGAATTTCTTGTAGAATAATTTACTTCTATAAAATCTTTATTATTCCACTTTACTAATTTCCTTACATTCAGAATCTACCTCCTTGAGCAGCTTTTGAGTATGCTTATACATAGTATAACATATATATGTACATGTATGAATCAGGTAACCATAAATCAATACTCCCTAATTTCTGCACCAAAATGCAATATAAACAAAAAACCTCTTTCGTTGTATTGGCAAACTTGTAGTCATGAATAGTATGACTAAGCAAGACTTTTAGGACCTTGCAGGATAAGTAGCCACAATGGATGGAAAATAAACACTCAGCATAGTGGAACTTGCAGGTACAAATCTGAAGTGGACAAAGGTGCAGATTTGGGGATCTGCAGCATTTATTAGCACCTCATCACTAGCCCATTAATCAAAACCAGATACAAACTCCATGTTAAATTCCAAATAATGTTAAATGGAACAACAGAGGGCAGATGAGTCAATGGCTCGCCCTACTCCGATAGGCTTATTATACAGATAGTGGTCAAAGAAATTATTGCTCTTAATTCAGGATTTGAAAACTAAATTCTCCAGATGGCTATTAAAGTTAGGCCTGGTCAAAGACAACTATTTAGCAAAGGGGGAGAAAGGGAAAAATTATGAGTAGGAGATAATGGTGAACATAAGGCATTGCAATGTTTTTTTAAAAAAATATATATCAATTTTAAAATTCCTACAACTAAATAAGTGACTTCCTATTAATAATTAACGGTGAGGAGTCAAAAACTTTTGGCAGCTGATTCAGAGATCAACAGCTGATTTCAGACGGTTCTTTGACCCTCCTTTGATTTCTCCTGTAATTATCCTATAACTTTGTGTAGCAGTCACTAGATGCAAATCTTGACTTAAGGGTATCTTTACCTTTTTATTTAGCTTGTGCTGACCTTAAGGAACTCTATGGGAAGCTCAACCAAACAAAGGATGAGCAAGATCTCATTTTAAAAAAACGTTCTGTGATAGGTAATTTCTGCAAGTCTTGCAACACCAACCAGCCAGTCAAATTTTCCTCATTATAGTAAGACACAAAGAGAACTTGCTCATCACTGTCTATTTCTCTGATGACTGGCGAAGAATAAGTTTGAGCTTCTTACCACTGTGTACTAAAACTGGATTCAATTCTAATGTAGTGTCAATCGTGAAAGATGTAACTATAGTTCCTCAGTTTCAAGAAAGATTTTAGATCTTATCTCTTTTTCAGAGAACGTGGGACTGTCCTGGATCTGTCCCTTCTTCAGATATTAAGAAGGAGAGGAAGGAGAGAGGATCAGGATGTCCTCTTGTGTAACTTTCTTAATTTGGAACAATCAAAAGTATCTAATACTAGAAATAGTATCCCCTTCATGGGAACATTTAAAAACTTTGCTCTGTGCACACGTAAATCACAGCCTTTGGATTTCCATCCAACCTCCAGAATTTCCCCATATCTTCCCTGAGGTAGGTGGATGGGATAAATAAGGATCTGACATGGGTAAAATGCGTTTGAAAACCAATTCAACGTATTAAAAGTGAGCTTTTCCAATAATACCCCCCCAAAAAATCATCCCTATCATACATTTTATTTAAAAGTGGCTTTGCATGGTTTGGAAACCCTGGGGGGAATAAAAACGTATTATTTTATCATCGACCTGGAAGGGGGGGGAGATTCGGGATGGTGTTGGTGGAATTCATTAGTGAAGCCAGATTTGCATAAAACCGAATCCAGGATTCTCTCCCCGTTGTGGGTCCCGCGCGGGCGTTTCAAAACCGCTTCCAGCGCCCCTAAAATAGAGGCGGGGGGGGGGTCTCTCGTCTTTGATGTCTCGGGAGCAGTGGTCACTACAGTCGTTGGAGAAACCGGTCTTCTTTCCGAGGCGGCTCAGAGACGCGCGTTCCCGCGCGCGCGCACACACACAGAGAGAAATCCCTCACCGGCACCACACATCGAAAACTTTCCCAAAGACCCCGCGCCTCTCTTCACAGTTGCGTTCCTCTCACCCCCGTCCCCCCTTAAGCTCCCGCCGGCTGCCTGGCTCTCTTGTGCTTCGAAATCTCCTCGCCGCTTCGTCACCGCACGTTTGCGGGTGACATCACGCTTTGCCAACAGCAGTTCGCTCGGCGCGCCCAGGGGAAAAAGCAGAACCCCTTACGAAGTCGTTTTTGGAAATCGCGGGGGAGGGAACGGGGGGGGGACGCTGGCTGCTGGGGTTTCAAATCCTGCAAGTAAACCCAAGAAACGACCCCGTAACTTAGCCCGGGTGGCGAACTTGTAGCACCTCTCGGGGACCCCCGAGAAGGTGGCGGGTTAGCGACAGCCAAGCGCTTGGACGCCTGGGTCGCTCCTAACTCTCCTTCCCGACCCCCGGTAGCGCGGCAGAGTAGCGGTCGGAAGAGTTTAGGGTAGCAATGTGGTCGAGGCTAAAGCGGGCTGTCCGGTCCTTCTCCCGCGCTGTTTTCTTTTTTGTTTTTTTAAATACAACTTCTCTGAAATCTCTGAATATCCTTTCCTTATTCCCACATTGACTTTAAAAACATAAGAATAAAAGGGGGAGAATCAAAAGAGAGCCGTCGTCTCCGGACCCCTCGGGAAATCCAAATACAAAGCTTTGGTAATGGCACGGTCTATATGATCTCTCCATGTATCGAATTGGTATAGGGCATGATTCCAGCACGCATTTTTATTATTATTATTATTCCCACCATCGTACTAAAATGAAGTTTACCAGCGAGTAGAACTATAGATCCATAGACAGGGATGGAGATGTGATCACGGTAGTCCTGTTTCTGCTTTGGGGCGATTGATATTTTAGAACGACGTCTTAAATGTAGGCGCTTGTTTCTCATAACATCATCCAAGGAAAGAGTTTGTTTTTGTTTATTCCTGGCTAATCGGCACAAACGTGCAAAACGACCTCATTTTTCCCGACCTCTTAATTTTCGACAAAGTCTGATATTTGTTTTTCCTTTTGTTTTCCGGAGGATGGGGGAAAGGACGAAAATGTTTTCGTTTTGACTAATGGGAAGCTTTTGGCCCCGCCGAAGAAGCCGTGATCAACAATTCCTGTTTCCAGTCTCATAACCATCTTCCCCGTTAAACGAAAGTGTTTGTGCTCCAAACTCAAAAGAAGAGTCAGCTTCCCTTAGTCCCCAATAGCATTTAGGACGGCGATTTAAACCGAATGTAATAACTAAGTGCTGGCAAATATGGTGCCAAATAGACCGTTTGTTTTCCTTTGAACTAGAGAGCGAAATGTACTGTTAAATGTTGCAAAGAATATACGAAGAGGTAAATTCCCTTCGAGCTGTCTTTTGGTTTATTTATTTCTTGCGAAAGCTTTTCCATTTGGCTACACCGTCATTGATCGGTTAACAACCACCTCACACCCCGTCAATTGTTGAATATATTGGGGGCGGGGAGACACGACTCTATTGGCGTGATGGTTCAAGAAACGGATCTCACAATTTAATTCTGTACCTCAATCCCTTTAAAACATTTTTCCCCATCCAGAGTACCCAATCGGATATAAGGAGCATTCAGTCCTTAGTGAGATAAAAACAAAGATTCTCATAAATTTTACAAGCAGGCTTTGGGAACGATCTAGCAGTACAAAAGCTACAAGGGTGGAGGGAAGAAGAGAAACCCAAGTTCCGACGCATACAAGTGGGAGTCGGAACAGCGCGCAGATTCATCAGAAAGGCCGCGGAGTCGATGCAGTTCTGCAACAGCCCCGTTCTACGGGGATTTATTTATTTATTTTAACTCGGAGCTTGCGTAAAATCTCGGCCGAGTTTGGGCACTGAGCGAAGAGCAGAGCGCAGATCAACAAGCGGGCAGGATGAAAACAAACCTAAAACGGGGCAAATCTCTTTCACATCTCCCTGTATTGATGTTCATAGCGATCATATTACAATGGGAATTGTGATACTCTAATCATACGATCGCGTGCGACGATTCTTTTTTTTTAAAAAAAAAGAAAAATAGAAGGAAAAATACGCATCTAAGAAAGCACCGCATGCAGTCTTTGAAACGGATTGACTGATACCAGGGCAATCTCAGCTAGAAGAGCATCCCCTCTTAAGAAATGTCTGGGCGAAACGTCCCCGGGTTGATTCAGGCTGGGAGAAGCTAGGATCTGCAGGCAAACCCCGCGGGCAGATAGTTGCTTCACCCGTTCTCACTCGGGGTGGCAAGGCAGCTTCTCACTCCGCTTTCTTCTTTCGGGGTTGAGTGAAATGGCTGCGCGCATCCCTTTCGACCTCGACCTGACTTTGCGCACTGAAGCGAGGAGAATGAATAAGCATCCTTTGACACCTGGAAGGGATTGGGTTTTAAAATTGGCTTTCCTTGAAATAATTCGGAGGTGGGGGTGGGGAGGAACACGTGTTCTATGTGGTACTTCACCACCTGATCTTTCGAAGTGCGACCCAGTGAGGTCATCCAAACGTTTTCCGCCTTAGTTTTGAGTTGCGCTTCCTCAGAATCATTTCGCCAGTTTCTTCACCGAGATTTACTCCGAGGCATGTGTGGCCGTCTCCACCTGGGGCCCCGCGAGTCTTCCATGCTTCCCCTATCCAATGCGCGGTTGTGCATCAATATTGCGCACACCTCCGTTACAGCCTTAAATGCAAGGTGGGTGCATGGTAAATGGATAATGCAAAAAGAAGCCGTTGTTGCACATCTGGTAAAGATCTGGGAGGCGGACGCGGAGAGGTGATTTCAAGTAGCCAGAGCCTGGAGGAAGATCTGCTCCCCGCATCACCGCGACCGCCACCTTTGTAAATCTCTTTGGGAACAAGAGCTGTCCCGCTATTCTAAAGCCCTTCCGTACATTTATCACTTGCTTTGATTTAAATGCGATTTCATCGACAGATTTCATTCATTTAATTCTTGAATCACAAACAGGGCAAAAGAAAAATATACGAGATTGAAGGGTGCCTGATGAAATCGCCAGAGACTTAATCCGCGTTTTAGTGGGGGGGGGGCTGCGTCCGAGTGTGCGTGCGCGCGCGTTTTAACAACCATCAAGAAACATCTCTAACTTAACAACCACGGCTGTTAGTTTCTGAGCCTATGGCGCCCCCTCTGGATGAAAGTGAGAATCACACTTCTATCTGCCGCAAAGGTGATTTGTTTATATAGAAATAACTGTTAAATTCCAAGGGGGAAAAAACGAGACTGAAAGGAGAGTGGAAAAAACGCAAGCCAAGCCAAGCCAAGGCGCCTGTCCTCCCAGGGCAAGGCAACACGACAGCTAATGATTTAGAGAAGTGACAATGCGGGAGGCGCCCATCGCCGACGAGCTCCCTAGCAGACCTTTGCCTTCGCAAAGGATGCCCACGCTGTCTTTCCAGCCTCGATGAAGGGGCGATTATATTAAGAAGTCAATCCATCACCAAGTGTGTCCGGTTTCTTTCTGGGCCATCTTGACTGCAAGGCCAGATTGCTTGGTTTTACTACTTCGCCTCACTTTCCCGGACGCTGCACTGACAACTTAATCTTCTGTTCAGTGGCGCGATTTTCCCCCTCTGCCTCAATTAATTTTAGAAGGGAACGGAAAGCACTGCCCGCCCCAAGCATTAAAAAAACGACTCGACATTCCGGGGATTAGCCCTTAATATTAAAAGCTCACAAATTCATGCACTAGTGATACCCATTCAGTAGGAACCTCTGAAATCAGCGACGACAATCGTTATCTTTTAAAACTAATTTAATAAAATTGTTCGCCTCTCTTAGGTGGTACACTGGTCTGAAGTTTGTCAGAACGTTTAGTAAGTAAACTCAGATCTTTAATAGAAAGGACTTAGCTTAAAGACGAAAAACCTGCGTCTCTGATTATGGTCTATCCCCCTTTGCACGAGTACTCTGTTCACATTTCATAAAAGTATGCAGCCCGCGGTCTGTGCCGTTTAACTCAATCCTACTGGATCCC